>JACXGI010000576.1:109927-127929 GCA_016801175.1 Esox masquinongy
TAGTCTCTCGCCCTGCGTCCCACTGGCCAGGGTCGGTTGTAGTCTCTCGCCCTGCGTCCCACTGGCCAGGGTCGGTTCTAGTCTGTCCCTGAATGAGAGAACAGAAGCTGTTAGAAGTGTTGTTGTAGGACTGGTAGAGGACACTGATACCTCTGGTTTAAATATCAAATCCCAGTGCCCCAGGGTTGTGAACGGGACAGTAACTCCCAGAGACCTCACTCTCACTCCCTTTTGGCTCCCATTCCTTTAACCTGTCAATCACTGACGCTCTGCTGTCTGTTCAGCTGTCGTCACCCTGTCAGACTGTTGTCAAGCTCTCCCTGTCTCCCTCCAGCTGTTTGTGGCCGGTCTGATTGTGCTGCTGCTGGACGAGTTGCTGCAGAAGGGCTACGGTCTGGGCTCTGGCATCTCCCTGTTTATTGCCACCAACATCTGTGAGACCATCGTCTGGAAGGCCTTCAGCCCCACCACCGTCAACACTGGCCGAGGTATTTCCACTGTTCCGACGGCTCCCTGGGCCGTTCTGATGATGCACTTTTCAGGCATGGTTCATCACCCTGCGGTACAGCGGTAAGTTGACCTCGCTTATCTGTTGCGTCTTAGGAACGGAGTTTGAAGGTGCCATCATCGCCCTCTTCCACCTGTTGGCGACCCGGACAGACAAGGTGCGGGCCCTGCGAGAAGCCTTCTACCGTCAGAACCTGCCTAACCTCTTGAACCTCATCGCCACCGTCTTCGTCTTTGCGGTTGTGATATACTTTCAGGTCAGTTGACAGAGCGCCTCTTTAGGTGTAGCCTGTATTGTCCGGCTGTCTTTTCATTGGCTTTCAATTCATAGTGAGCAATGATACGACCATTGGATCTGTTGGCAGTGTGAACGTAAGTGGTGGGAATAAAAACGGGCATGCATGGGATTGAACCGTTGTGGTCTTTCCAGGGCTTCAGGGTGGACCTGCCCATCAAGTCTGCCCGTTACCGTGGCCAGTACAACACTTATCCCATCAAGCTCTTCTACACCTCCAACATTCCCATCATCCTCCAGTCTGCCCTGGTCTCCAACCTGTACGTCATCTCTCAGATGCTTTCCACGCGATTTAGCGGCAACTTCCTGGTTAACCTATTGGGCACCTGGTCTGTAAGTACCTGTTGAGTTCTGTTTGTTTTCATCAAAGGTAGAGATGTACCTTACCTAGTTTTAATACACCACCATTTTTTTTAAATGTCTAGACTTTTTCAGCAGACCTGTAATAGAGAGCTTGAATATGAAATATTTGTTTCTGAATAGGGCTGCACGATTAATCGACATCATAATAAAATCGCTATTTGAACATGTGAGATTTCAAAACCACAGAAAGCTGTGATTTTTGGCATTTTATTTTTACACTCAATCAAAATTATTTTTACTGGTGTGCCATCCTCGCTATAGTCATGTTTGTATTTGTATACAATTTTTTAGGAGTTGATTTTTGAGTCTGTTTGCCTACTTAAAAATAATAATTTAGATTATTATTAAAAAGGTTGGAGCCTGGCAAGCGAACGGCATGATCGTGTCAGTCAACACATCTACAAGCACTCTTACAACACATCTTCTGTACTTTGCTATTTTAATTAAATGTTTAATTAATTAAATGTTGACAATAAATGTTTTCAATTCAAATGTTCAGCTGTATGTCTCAAACCGGTCTATCAAACTATAAAATACATTGTTCTTATCATGCCTCTCACGTCCCAATTTTTTCAAGTGAGAATTCTTAAAATATCCCAATTCCGTGATGGCCCAATAACTAATGAAAATAATAGTCACAACCCTATAAAATAATAGCATGCGTGGATCAGAGAGACACTTTATTAGCTGTGCAGGCACTCTGGACAGCATACTCTAACTAGTCAGAGACATCAAATATGCGGCGTAGAGCGCAGCCTGCTGTGAAAGAATAGTGCAGAGTTGGGGTGTGGTGTTAGGGAGAGGAAGAGGATCGATTTAGGGGATATTTCAGGTTCCAGAGAGATGTCACAAACTAATGTAATATGAAAACCTGTAAGACGGTGGTTGGAACAACACGCGGCAACACAAACTTATTTCGACACCTGAGACAGCGCCATAAGGACTTGCATGAAAAATGCATGACAAAGAAGTCTCTTGTCAAAACCAAAAATACATCGCAAACCCAGACCAGCCAATCAATCAATCAATAATCAGGAGCGGTGCAACTGTCCTATGACGGGGGTGCGGGATTTCCCATTTTAATGGGCATATATTAGTAAAGACGTCATTTAACTCTATGCAGTCATACCAATAAATGATGAATGAAAATGATCAACAACAGGTGACTTATTTAGTCAATAGCAAATGTGGAAAAATAGCCTATAGTACACAGAAGAAAATGACCTAACAAATTGATCCTTTATGCTTTAGAACAGTGGTTCTTAAACCTCACCTGGGGACCCACAGCCATTCCATGTATTAGGTGTATCCCAGAGCTAGCACATCTGAATCAACTTGTCAACTAAATATTAAGTACCTGGCTGCTTGATTCAGGTGAGCTAGTTTCAGGGATACACCTGATACATGGAATGGCTGTGGGTCCCCAGGAGAGGTTTAAGAACCACTGCTTTAGAAAAACATTGCCCACCGGCTATAAACATTCACAAAAGCGGATCATCCCTCTTGAAAAAGCAGAGACAGATCAGAGACATTCGCAACTGATGTGAAAAGTGCAGTTATTAAAAATCATAAAAATATTGAACAGTAAAAAATAAAGGCTGAAAACAATTAGAATAGCCTATACGCTATCCTATAAAATATATAGGCCTAAGGAATATACAAAGTGGAAAAGAGCCCATAGAACACTAAAGATAATGTCCTAACAACATTATCCTAATTTCATTTTTAACTTAATTGAGTTCATAATCATTCCCTCATTGGGACGTGCTTCGAGAATGTACAGTTTATTGGTTGCCTGTGTGTGTGCCCGGTTGCCTAGGATACTTCAACTGGAGGACCAGCTCGTGCTTACCCGGTTGGAGGCCTCTGCTACTACCTCTCCCCCCCGGAGTCCTTTGGCTCTGTTCTCGATGACCCCATCCACGCTGCCATCTACATCGTCTTCATGCTGGGCTCCTGCGCTTTCTTCTCCAAGACATGGATCGAGGTTTCAGGATCCTCCGCCAAAGACGTAAGTCACCTGATGTATACATTTGCTCCATCTGTTAGTGACAAACTTTGATTGTTTACACCGGCTGTGTCTGACGGATGCTAACCCGGGTACATGTGTCTGACGGATGCTAACCCGGGTACATGTGTCTGACGGATGCTAACCCGGGTACATGTGTCTGACGGATGCTAACCCGGGTACATGTGTCTGACGGATGCTAACCCGGGTACATGTGTCTGACGGATGCTAACCCGGGTACATGTGTATGACGGATGCTAACCCGGGTACATGTGTATGACAGGTGGCTAAGCAGCTGAAGGAACAGCAGATGGTGATGAGGGGTCACAGAGAGACCTCCATGGTACATGAGCTCAACAGGTAAAGACACGGTGGCACTCTGGTCCAGGCTTCAATAATGATTACAGTGTACCTGGGAGTGTGTAACTCTGATATGTTGCCTGTCTCTTGTGCTCTGTGTGAAGGTACATCCCCACGGCTGCAGCCTTCGGTGGCCTATGCATAGGTGGGCTGTCCGTCATG
The DNA here is from genome assembly GCA_016801175.1 of Esox masquinongy. Classification (NCBI taxonomy): domain Eukaryota; kingdom Metazoa; phylum Chordata; class Actinopteri; order Esociformes; family Esocidae; genus Esox; species Esox masquinongy. Next base: position 113,623 of record JACXGI010000576.1, read on the forward strand.
GCGGATTTCCTGGGTGCCATCGGGTCAGGTACTGGAATCCTTTTGGCTGTCACCATCATATACCAGTACTTTGAAATCTTCGTCAAGGAGCAGAGCGAAATGGGCAGCATGGGAGCGCTGCTATTCTAAAGAACCCATCCTCCAACACGCCACAGATGGACAGCGTGTCCTCCACAAATTCTTCCTCTTTATTTTACATTGTATCTAATGCACACAAATCAGTACATTCTGCCACTGGGATGCGTCCTCTTTTCTCAAGCTTCTTTGCTTTCCCGGTTGCTGTTGAGGGTTCATAGGAAGACTTGATCTCACTGGGAAACAAAAGTAGCATTTGTTTCTGTGTTCAGGGTGGAATTGTTCCTGTTCTGTCAGTTATTTTTTTATTTTATTTTTTTCTTCATTGCCCTTCCTCTTTCTGACCAGCCAGGCTACTCTGCCTACCCTCTCATTTCTACAGAATATTTAAAAGCACAAAGGTCTGCCAAGATTTCATTGACCGACCTCAAATGAGGATGGTTGAAGCTTGCTGAAGGAAATTGAAAACAGAGACCATCTTAAGGAGTCTGCTTAGACCAACACAAGCACTACACCTGGACATGTTTGGAAAGTGGACAGAAAGCCAAGCCAAGTCATGTTCAGTTCAGGTCATTGTACCTTGTGCAGGGGGTTTGAAGAGACACATTGGGGTGAGAAAGTATAAAGGAAATATACTTGTACATGTATTCTTTATGGCTCTGGGAATTCCCCACAAGCTTTGTTGGTTTTCATTAACCTTTTTATAATTTTTAAAAATCATGGAATATATTTGTATTCATGCTGGTCTTATGGAGGGCATGTTTGTCCTTTGTCTACAAAGGAAGAGATTGTCTTGTTGTGGTCTTACTTCCAGACTGAATTGCTGCAGAAACTGCCTGCATGTGCTTGGATGAGGGGGGTTTGTTGGGGGTGGAATAGGGTTTTATTTTTTCTTTTTTACTTCTGTATTGGACATAATTGTATTATTAAAAAAACAAAAAAAAAATCCAACACTAAAGTTTAATTATTGTAATTTCTTAGTGTCATGCACAATGCCAGCCTCAGTTACAAACTATTGCATTGGTTCAAAATAAAACACTACCAAGGACGTAGGGCCAATATCTGTTTAGGCCCATATTTTCAATAAAGGCTCGAAAACAAAACTGTGTGTTGAAAGTACATGTAGCATTTTGAGTAACAGGCTACACACCACCTTTATCTTTTACATTGCCTCATACTGCCAACAGAGCTATACAGTTTGTAGATGCAGAGATTGACACAGATTCTAGTATACAGTCTAATAAATTATCTAACTTTTTGCATGATTTATTTGCTATGACTGGGGCCTGTGGTTGTTTAGCTGATTGCATTGACTTGCTCTGGATATTAAATGACTACATTTCTATTTTTAAAGAATCTGGATTAAAAATACACCTACTAGTTCAAGGCAGTGAAGTAGAAATTAGTGTACTCAAATGTAGTTAAAATAGGTATTTCAAATACATTTAACAGAAATACTGCCATTTTATGAGCATATTCCAAATACATTTTCATTGAGTTGTGCTACAGCTCTGTACTTGTATTTTTGTCCGTTTTATTGCAAGAAAATAAGTTAACTATAGACGGACAATATTAGTCAACGAACACCACGTTACAAAACAACATTTTAAATGTTGTCCAAAAAATAAAATTATACATAACTAGGATGACAGATTAATTAACAAATAAGATAATATTTAACGGATATTATGGTATCTGTTGTAGATCAGTTGTAGTCAGTTAGTGAGGAGAATGCAGCTACAAAGCTCCAGTAGGAGTGAATGTGAAACGCTCAGATGACGTAATTAGTATGCGCCCGAAACTCGAAGGATAGGTCAAAGGCAGTTCAGAGGTAACTGCATGAACCATTTTTGATGGCGGCCTGGCAAAAGCCGGGCGGTTATTACCTAACTATTACATGTCTGTACAGTAGCTTATTGTAAAAAAAAAACAAACACAGGCAACCCGTCTTTGCTTGTGGTAACAAGTGAGAAACGACGGATATCTCCATCCGCAGTCATGTCGTACTGCAAGCAAGAGGGTAATAATGGCGCATCTCACTTTTTCATTCATTTCGCTCGTGCAATGTCATTGACCGTGGAGATAGGGTTTTAGCTGGCTAGCTTGGCTGCGTCGCTTGTCCAATCTTTATTAGTGTAGTGAGTTCATTTATCAAAATACATCATTTTAAAGTTTCTTTTAATGGGACAATCGAATGATTGTTTTAGGATAAATTACACGATTATCTCTGGATTGTGGGGTTATTCCGACGAGACCGGGTTTTTTTAGCTACCAGAAAACGTGTTTGTTGCCAAGGCAGGACGATTGTCTTTTACAGTTGTCAAAATGCTGGTCATGTCACATTATCAGTTGACATTTTAGTTGTTGTTTTTTGTATTTGATATGGACTTGGTGGTTAAACTAAGCGAAACTACCTAGCATTGACACCTGGATGGCACACTGTTTGCGGCAATAGTGGTGGTAAAATATTCCGCTAATCCCCGATAGTGGGGGCTATTTACCTTATATTGGATAACTACTGAAGTTCGTATGTGGTTCCTTGTTTCTTTGTGCTAGAGGTAGTCACCGTTCAGTAGCATACTGCGTGCAATGTGTGTTTATTGTGTACACAATGTTCACTATAACTTTTCTGCTTAGCTTAAAAACCAGCCTGGGGAAAGTGTATTTATAACCTCATTCAACTAAGTGAAACCTATTTCTTCCTAAAATTCCGTCCTCTCATTTGTCTTTTACATTGCCAGGTAAAGACCGCATAATCTTTGTTACCAAGGAGGACCATGAAGCACCTAGCAATGCTGAGCTTATTGCAGACGACCCCAATGACCCCTATGAAGATCAAGGTGAGTGGCCTGTGGGGAATTACCTTTTAGATCCACCTGTAGCTGGTAGATAGTCTTCCAGCTTCTCCATTTTTTACGAGAGATGTTTTACCAAAATTGCATCAACATTTCTGTAAACACATGGACATGCTTTGTAGGGTACTAAAACTAAAACAAGACATGCATTGCTATTAGGAGCTAATGTGGTATATTGTTTTAGTGACCTGTGTTGAACAGTTGAGTGCTTGAAAACGCGTCTGAACATTAAATAAGGTTCTTGCCTTTACTCGTCATGGTGAGTTATATGGGCATTTTATTTGTTTATTATTTATCTATTTATAGCACAAGGCTCTTGGAGAACAAGACTGCTTTTTTCAAGGAGTTTTTACTAACAAAAATCTACAAACACAGCGCAACTATTTGAGTGTAAGGTTAACAACATTTCTGACGCTGACCAAAGTTCGTCTATGAGAAATAGCTTTTTTGATAAGTGTTTGTACTCAGATCTTATTGTTTGTATTCACATTATCTTAAGCCCATGATCAGTGATAAGTTCAAAACATTTTCTAAAATGGAATAGCCTTCCTTTCTCAGAACATTTGATTCTCAATTAGTGTAAAGCAGTGTTTTTCAAAGTCTGGGTCGCAAGATTAAAATTGGGTCGGCAAATATGTTTTAATAATTATTTTGTCATTGGTATTCTCTTATGATTAAATGAAGGTTATTGTCGACAGTACACCTCCACAGCCACATGGGGCGGTCTACTAAACTCAGAACTGTGTAGGCCAAGTTTACGAAATAACCACTGTATGTTGAACACGCGTTCCTCTCCCCAATGCGCTATTTGTTAGAAGTAAAAAAATAATATTTCTTACAGTTTTTCAACCTTTCATTGCCATTTATTAGTTTTCCATCCATTCATTTTAGTTTCAAATAGCTAGTTAAAACAGCAACATGGATCGTTTTGTTGTCCGAAAAAGAGCTCCAGCTGACCAGTGACAGTACATTGAAAACACGACACGCATGCATGAAGTTATCGTCGTTCTGGCTCAGCATTGCATCGGAATATCCAGGGCTAAGTAAAGCAAGCATTTTGTTGCTTTTGCCTTTCACAACCACTTACAAATTTAAAGTCGGATTTTCCACTCAGACAAAAATAAAGACAAAGTACAGAAATAGACTAAACTCTGCATCTGATATGCGCGTTGCTCTCTCATCCTGCACACCTGACTGGACTAATATTGAGGAAAACGAAGCAGGTGCACCCGTCACATTAGCACCTAAGTAGTCTAATATTTGAAAAAAATACATGATCTTGGTTATTTGGTGATTATAATGTTTTTGTAATACACATGTCTGTGACGGTATACTGTCAATATTGAGAAAATGAATTTTGTGTTATTACTGATGACAATTAGAACGAGTTTTGTTAATACTCCTACAAATAATTAATAATGATAGGAAAAAGGTATATTTGAAAACACTTTCATGTCATTTGGGTCGCGATGGTTTGTCATTTTGAAAGTGTGGGTCGCCAAAAATAAAGCTCGAAAACCACTGGTGTAAAGGACAGTTTTATTGCTTGTTTAATCAACACAACAGTTTTCAGTTGTGCTAACATAATTACAAAAGGGTTTTCTAATAAATTTGCCTTTTTGAAATGAATAACTTGGATTAGCAAACACAACATGACATTAGAACGCAGGTTTGATGGTTGCTGATAATGGGCCTTTGCACGCCTTTGTAGATATTCCATTTAAAATAAGCTGTTTCCAGCTACAATAGTCATTTATATAGTGACAGCATTCTGTAATTGATTCTTGTGTTTCATAGCTACAGTGTTTTGTGCACCAACAGGCTGAATGAAGTTTAACAGTCATGTAAAGTAGCATGCTAACAATGTAGCTGAGCCTGCCCGTCCAACTTAACCTTTCTTTTGTTTTGGAATAACCAATTAGGCCATTACCTTCAGACACCACTCGTGTTTGTCTGGGAGGAGAAATGGGGTCAGACGGGTACTTATTCCCTAATAACAGACATTTAATCTAATGTTGAAAAACGTCCCATGATTTATTAACTATGTAACTATCCAAGAAACAAAGGGCCAGTCACTCTTCAGTTGCCTTTGTTGTCAATTCAACCCAAATTGTACACATGGTCTTTATATGTTTTACTTCCCAAATGCTGTGTGTTGACCCACCAACTGCCCCCTGGTGATGGAAGGGTGTCCTCATTACAACCGTGTCAATACCCTGTTATATCCCTATTCCCGTAGGGCTGATCCTGCCCAGTGGGGAGATCAACTGGAACTGTCCGTGTCTGGGAGGGATGGCCAGCGGGCCCTGCGGCACCCAGTTCAAGGAAGCCTTCTCCTGCTTCCACCACAGCAGCGAGGAGGTGAAGGGTTCCGAGTGCGTCGACAACTTCCGCGCCATGCAAGAGTGTATGCAGAAGTACCCCGAGCTCTACCCGCAGGAAGACGAGAACCAAGGAGCTGTCTCTGGAGGGTCCAACGTTCCCTCCGAGGACTCTGCCCCAACTCCCACTAGTGACTTAACACCCACACCGGAATCTACCCCCTCATCCGACAACACGCCACCCACAGACAGCCAGGCCGACAGCTAAAATCACCCATCCTCACCTGGTCTCCCTGAAACCATTGCAGAACACATGCCGCCCAGTGGAGATCCGCCGTGTGTTGGCTGATGATTCGGGCATGTTGTCGGGGCTCAGCATTCACCACTAGGGAGAATGACTTAAAGGGAGGCCTAGGACTGCCAAGGAGTCCTGTCTCTCACAGGGAATATCAGTTAATGCCATGAGAGGTGTAGTATAACACAGAAGAAATACAGATCTATTTCTTAGACTTTATTATGCATTCATCAAGCTCCCGATGTTCCCTACAGTGGTCATTTTGTATAGGAGGGCTTGTTTGCTGCAAAAGACAAGTGAAAAGTCTCTCATACTATACAATTTTGCCACTTGGCATCAAGTTTCAAATAAAATAATCTGTGCCATTCTGTGTTAATTGTACACTGGAGTTAAGTAATCTACTGTCAATGTTACTGCTCAAAGTATTTAGTGTTCACTTGCCCATAGTCAACTAGTATCGAGTGATGATTAATGTACGAGTACTCAATTGCTGGCCAAAGATCATGTCGCGCGGCTCTTTTTGTGAAAAGTCCTGAGCGTTGCTGGTGCTGGTATGATTTTCCACCCTTCAATTTTTCTCAGTTAAATCTCAAATTTAGCACCGTCTTCATGACCTCACTATGAATAGATCTGTCCACCAAATAGCCTCCCTTCATAACCCATGCTGCTCTAATACAGAGAAAATCCCTTGTGTCTATGCAATGACTTCCTTGACGGAGAGAATCTAACACTGCAAACCAACAGGTTTGGTTATGACGCGCTTATACATTCTCCATGGAAGCGAACAGTTTGTAATGTATTGGTGATTGACTGTGACAAGACTAATCAATGGGAGAGCTTTGATGACCTTGGGGCTGAATCCTAACTCGTGTTTGTAATTATTATCATCATGCATATCGCAGTGACATAAAATACATGATTTATGGGAGCATTTGGGTTTTTGAGATTCAGGGCTTCTGTTTGGAGTCCTTATGTCCTGTAAGGCCATCTGTTTTTGGTGCTGCCTACTATTATCAAAAACTGTTCTGTTAGAGAGATAGAGGTGCTAGTATAGTATAGTAACTGAATTGTGTGAATCCTGAGGATCCATCCAAAGCCAGAGAGTCAATCCAAAGCAAGTTTTTCTTTCACCTGCTTTTACAACATCATTTGTAGCCTTAATTCACTTGTACTCCCTTTTACATGCCCTGATTAAAAGTGGATGCTGAACCATGTCTCATTTTGTTTTGTACCACTTTCTAATAATAAAACACCGGTCAGCCACGAGTGGCACCAGTGCTTCATTCATACAAGGTTTTGAAACCTATTCCTTCTGGGGTCATTTGGTGAAAGAACTACATATTGGATTAAGATTAGCTACATTTTCTTTAGCTGTCTAGTTTTCAAATAGTTTTATCCTCAAACAGATTGCTTTGGTGACGAAGTATAATATGAGTCAACAACATTATATGGGTATGAGTTAACTAAATAATTTTTAAAGTGACATTTTCAATAGGCAGTTATTTCAAGAAAATATAAATAATATGTTTATATAAAGTAGCCCGTACCGGTCTAGGTAAATTTGACCTTTTGGGATATGAGCTACTGCGTAAATGTTGCAGTGTGGGTTTGGTTGAATTCAGCCCTAAAACTATTAGTTGCATTTTCATTAGCGCTCGTCTGATGTCTAAAAACAGATCACTGGAATGTACTGAGACAGAACTTGGAAGGGATCATTTTGATATTATTTTTATCATTTATTGATATGGTTGTAAAAAGACGTACACAAAGTTTCATACCAGGGTTTTATCTGTCCAGTAGTTGGCTGGCACAGATGTGACCACCCAAGCATTCAGCGTGTTCTGGAGGGATTCTTCTGTCTGTGTGCGGAGAGTGGCTCTTAAGTAAATCTCCCAAGATTCCAGGGTCCAATCCATCCTTTTCGCATCATTTGACAGGATTTTAGTCTTCATGCGGGCAAGATATTCCATATCAGTCACTGTCTTTATCCACTTAGTATCAGTCTCTTTCCTGAATGATCTAGTGGACGGGCAATTCCCCGACCCATCTCTTTAAGTGTTCTGTTATGGCTGTGGAGAGGGTGTTCAAGGGCACCCCTGTGATATGTGGGCCCCCAGTTGCGGTGTCCAGGAAACCACCAAACTCTGCATGGTCACCAGCAGCCGCCCGGTTCCTGCCTCCTCTGGGCCCGCCAGTAGGTACTCCACACCTGGGAGAAGAGGGAGAGAGTTCAGCCTCAGACCTGTTTAAAAGAACCGATCACAGTGACCAGTGTAGCTACCAACCTTGTGGGAAGGATGACGTTCAGAACATTCCTGAAAATACCGGCACCATCGGCAGTGTTTGGTGATGGATGTTTTGGCCTACCTGGATTAAGGATGGGGCAGGTGCAGCCCCGGCTAGTCCAGGACACGGGATAGAGGCTGTGGGTGCCCTGGGAGAGGGGTACTTGTCCTGACCGCAGCACCTTGCGAACTTTGACCTGCACTTCTGCGTGGCTCCCCTTGTCATGAGCCGCCAATACGCTGGCCTTGATCACTAGCATAGACACATGGAGCCAGCTGAATCACAGAGCTATGAAATATACACTTACTGCAGCACACACTCATTATGAAGTCAACATCATATATGGCTGTACTGGAATCCATTTATTTCCCTTGACTTGACCAATGGCCTAGAACCCATTACAGAGGGAGGGGCACGTTAAAGATGATAAGAGGTACAGTATGTGAGAACCTTCACCAAAGCCGTGTTTGGTCTTAAGGTACAGTATGTCAGGACTTTTACCGTAGGTGTGTTTGGTCTTAAGGTACAGTATGTCAGGATCTTTACCATAGGCGTGTTTGGTCTTAAGGTACAGTATGTCAGGACATTTACTGTAGGTGTGTTTGGTCTTAAGGTACAGTATGTCAGGACATTTACCGTAGGTGTGTTTGGTCTTAAGGTACAGTATGTCAGGACATTTACCGTAGGTGTGTTTGGTCTTAAGGTACAGTATGTCAGGACCTTTACCGTAGGCGTGTTTGGTCTTGCAGAGATCTGAAACGCTCCTCAGTTTCCTCTCCTTGCAGCTACATTTCCCTGGAGGGAGCCACAGAGTGCACATTAGTGCTTACACAAAACCATGACAGCGCACGACGGATTCTAGTGGGATTCACCTGTGTAGTGCAGGGCAGAGACTGCAAGTTCCTTCGACCACACTGCCTCACCATCATTGGTCAAGACATGGTCCATGTCGGGAATCTTGCCACCAATGGGGATATTGAAAACTTGGTTATTTGCGTAGCTGCAAGTGACAATGAGAATACAGAGGTAATTGTAGAGTTAAACTGGAAAGAGGAAGGAAAGACACAATGTTGGATAGTACAGAGAAGTAGACTTGGGGTTAACCTGTCCAGACAGAGCCCTGTGTCGGGGTTACAATTCTGGGGACAAGCACAGCGTAGGCACCCCTCTTCCCCAAAGCCCCAGTACCCAGGGAGGCAGTGGTTACAGCCTATTCCCCCAACACCCGGTCTGCAGGGGCACTGCCCACTCCTGGGGTGACACCATGACCCCTTCTCCCCTGAGCTGGCTGGTAATGAGCCCACTGGGTCACACCAACAAGCTGTGAAAGAGGAAGAGCGGAACTGGAGATCCACAGACTTCGAAGACCCTACCTGCACAGCCTGCTGTTATAAACCAGGACAGAACATGCTCTAGGACAAGGTAATATAGACAAGATGTCTGTATTTTCATGTGCTATACAGTATAAAATTTAACTGGAGTTCACTGCCATGTTCAACAGCTGAAATGTAGCATTTACACTTTACTTATGTATTCTAATCAAATGTTCAAATGTTCTATGTTCTATCATATTTTCTTGCCATATTTTTTATTATGTATTCTTATAATATTTTCTTATGTTTGTTTATCTTGTTTTTGTTATTTTTTCTAATCACGTGTTCTTATAATGTTTTTTGTTATTTATTCTTACCGTTTTTGTATAATATTTTCTTATGGTTTTTTATCATATTTTCTTACCATGTTTTCTTATGATATTTTCTTAGCATGTTTTCTTAGCATGTTTTCTTATCATGTTTTCTCATCATGTTTTCTCATCATATCTTGCTGTCTGCAGGTCTGGTCTTACGTGTGCAAACGTGGGGGGAGTTGAGGGGCATGGTTGGGCGGCGGCGGAACCCATGTCGACAGCGCTGGCACCTGCGCCCTGCTGTGTTGTGTTGGCACTTGTCACATTCACCCCCACGGGTGGCCATCGATGACAGCCATGCTCTCTGGGAGAAGTGACAGCTCTCTGCATGGCCATGACACTCACACTCTGGAGCACAGAGAGACCAGGGTGAAGCGGGAGAGAGGAGGAAGGGGTTTGTAAGTAGGAATTATTATTATGAGATGATTATGTGATGAAACGCAATGGTAAGATTTCCAAAACTCCCGGTTTGGCTCGGAGACAACCTCCCTGCATGCAGTAAATCTATTCCAGGAGATCTGGTTCATATGAAACCTTATGATAGGAATGTAAACAATGTTGAAGTATTTCTATAGTCGCTCAATATAATCTTAAAGGACTAGTGTGCTATTTCACAAATTTGATGTTTCATGGTTCTTCATCTTAAAAGTAGTCTATGGATTAATAGAAAAGTAATCCATGGTTAATTTTATATTAAATAGACATTACAAACATTACAGCTAACTTCAGCCACCACTAGCTAAAAATTATTGGAAGTGGTAGGGGCATGTTTTCTTTTTGTAATGGCCAAATATGTAAAAATAAAATAAAAAATTACAAAATGATACATTTCAGGTGAATTGGCCATCCCCTTTTTTTCACTAGCAGTGACTAAAGTTAGCTTTAGTTCATAAAATCAATAATAATAAGAAAACATTACATTTTCTCCTGGTCCATAGATTACTTTAGGAGTGAGGAACCATCCAACATCCAGTCGTAAAACAGGGAACTAGTTCTCTAACTTGAGTTGACCCCTCCCAGGGTACTCACTCTGGCAGGGGTGTGGCTCCCCACTGCTGCCGTTGGCTGGTCTCCAGGGCCGGTCGTTGTAGAGGGGCTCACACCGCTCACAATGCTCTCCTGCCGTGTGGTGTGCGCACACACACCGGCCAGGCACCTGACACACACCACAGGCCTACTTAACACAGACATCCACACAAACATCCGCCAGAAAGGACGAGGGTTGAGGCCGAGTCGGCTGCGCTCACCGTGTCCAGTGCGTCCAGTCCACCGCCGTGGGGTGAGCAGTGTTCAGCGTGGCCGTGACATAGGCAGGTCCCTCCAGCCATGAGAGTGTAAATGGCGAAGGGAGCTGGTCCAAGCGGCTCTGAGACGGGCCGTGAGGAAGGTGAAGGAAGGAGCGGGAGGTTTAAGCCCCTGAGAGTCTCGGAGAGTCCCGTGGAAGAAGAGGTAAAAGAGGCCGTAGATAACGGGCAGGACTGGGCCTTCAGAAGTCTGAGGCGGAGGTTGGTGACGGTCAGCTGGACGCTGCCCTCCGGACTGTAGGGGTCGACTGATCCGCCAGGACCCAGGGTCCGGAGTATTACCTGGGGGAAACACAAGTGTCTGCATACAGGATGTCTACAGCCCTTCCGTGCTACGACAGAGAGCTCCCGGCCCAGCCCCTTACCTCTCCCCCGCTGCACGGCCTGGCGCTGGAGTACCGGGACGTGCACGGCGAGCCGGGCTGACTGATGCCGTCGGGGAGACCGAACGCCTGACTGCAGTTGTCGGCGAACAGCTTGAGTGTCTCCCACGTCCGGCCGAAGTCCCGTGAGCGTTCCACGGCCAAGGCAGCGGGCCTGGGTGAGCGGAACAGCAGTACCACATGGGTCAGATAGAAAGAGGTTTCCAGGTCCAGACGGACCTCCTCTTCCTGCCCGGCGCCCACGCCGGAGGCCCACCATGTGTCCGGGTGCAGAAAGGGATCATCCACCATGTGTGCAGGCGGGTGGAGGTCCTCTGGACAGGGCTGAAGGGGTGTGGGGCATGGGAGGTGGGAGCCATTCCCACAGCAGCCGGAGAGGGTGGTGGTGAGGGTCCGGCCAGTGGCCAGGTTGCCCAGAGGAGGACTGCAGGCGTGGTTTACACACCTGGAGGCTGAATGTGGGGTGGATGAAGAGAGTTAATGCAGATGAACAGATTTTAATGATGAGAGCTCATACCTCATATTGAATGCTGTTTTTCCCGTCAGTGCACTCAGCATCTGCCAGTAAAGGAATCAATATGCCTGTGTCCATCTAAGGGTGCCCCTTCCACAGTAATCCAATTAAATCAGAGTACATTTAGTTCTGACTGTAATCAAGACAGATAACCAGAACCGTCAGCTGGTGGCACTGTGTGCTCAATGAATCCCACAATGAAATGTACTATGATACATTCATATCCACTGCGTCGTCACAATAATAGCGTTCAATGTAGATGAATCCAACAGAGGCGTTAGCTACTACTTTTGCCGGAATGGCAAAGAAAGAAAATAGTACGCTATATTATATAAATTTGAGTCAAAATATACATGGTGGTGGGGTATTCCATATGGCACATTTAGCTAAATACTCAAAATAATACTAGAATCGCGTATGTCATTATTAAGAATGAATTCAAATTTGTTGGCCATTCACATGTATAAAAACGTTTTTCTTCAATGAACTCACCTGTCCCGCAGTGCATGAGCGCTAAAATTAAAGCCCAGTTAATCACCAGCATCTTAAATCGAAGGCCACCTTCAGGTGCAAGTTGTTTAATAGGCTTGATAATCCCGCTGGTTGAATTATTACCAATCCAGTGACAAAAAACAGTCAAATAGTCTTATATTATTACCAGCAGAGCAGATGCGCTTCAGCGTTTAATTATCCTAAACATGAGCGCACAATGAGAACTGTAAAATTGCGCATTGGCTACATGAGAATGCTGATATCTATCGAGTCGTAGTTTGAGTCAGCTACATTTTTTTTCTCACATCTTGTCATTAATAACACGGATAGAGAAACTAATTGTAGGCCTATTCGCATTCAAAACAGCATCGTTAACCATTAGGCTAATAATCAATCCCAAAGTGCCCTGTGCGCTGCTGGCCGTCGCAACGAACAGTGATTCCACAGCTATCAATTCCATTCCAGCGTAGATGCGCCTCATATCCACAGCGATGCCAGCTTATGTTTCCACGCAGGAGACGTTCAGTCATTATTGTTACAAATACATTCCCTGTAGTATCCTAGCATACTGAAACAGCTTCTTGTTATGTAAAAGGTTAAGTCTTGAATTAGGGTTTAAATGGGAAAACACTTGCTCTGGTAAACATGTATCCAACTTCTTTTACGCACGTAGCGACCACTGCGTTCTGTTTCTGTGGGCACCGGCTGTAACCTACTGCAATAAGACGTTGGAACTGACCAAAAGTAGCGTGTGTAGACTTTTTTTGCAGGGGCTTGTGAGTGGTGAACATGGTTAATGTGAACCAGGCGCGTAGAATATACTAGCTATACCAGCTCCCTCACAGCACACCAGCCAGGGCCTTAATGTCAGCAAAGGAAATTAGTTTATCTACTTTTCCCTCCTGGTTTCAGACACAGTAATTAAATATTACAGTTTCCTTTTGAGGCCCAGTTTAATGAAACTTCAATGTACATCTGATGAAAATAACCCCAAGGCACTCAGTCCTTATGCTGGATAGTTCCATGTCACACTATGATCCTTGAAATTGAGTGGAGCCCACAACAAAATGTGTCTGTACGTCATGTGTGCATGGTTGAATGTCCTTTGTCCACTTCATCTAGTCACCTTAATATGTACCTGACTTTGTAATGACCTTACAGAATCAATTTTAATATGCTTGACGTTTAATGTGGAAGTGATATTATAAACCGGGTGATTCGAATTACACATTTTGACTGACTGATATCCATGGTAAATGACACATTTACCACAGTTATGATGTAACATCACTTTTTGCTGCTTTAATTGCATTGTTAACCAGTTTAAATAGCAAGTAGGCATCTGGGGGTTTGTGGTGTATTGGCAAAATACCACGGATGAGCTCTGTGTGCAACCCTCCCCCCCGAAATGCTTCATGCCTAAGGACAGCTCTTAGCCGTGGGCACCCCCTCCTGACAAGTTGCTTAAATATACAAGTGCTTCCATTTCAACCTCATGTATAGTCCATTGCTGAACTGATAGATGCATTCAGCCCCTGGCACTGTGGCACACATAGCCGACAGAAAAAACACCATGTCTCTTTACTATTATAGCTCAGTGTAAATGTAAAGGCCTTTGAAGTGTTCTATGGAATGGGTGTTGGAATTCATTCAACACCCACTGGAACCAAGGACAATGACTTTCATCAGAATGACTTCGCCCACCTATGATTTTCATATCTATCACTGTCATTATCATATTATCATGCCACTGAGGGGGAAGTGGAATGAAGGCAGTCATTATTGAAGAGAAATCAACCAATACAATGAAGGGTAACCCTGCCACTGAGGGAAGTGCAATGAAGGCAGTCATTATTGAAGAGAAATCAACCAATACAATGAAGGGTAACCCTGCCATGAGGGAAGTGGAATGAAGGCAGTCATTATTGAAGAGAAATCAACCAATACAATGAAGGGTAACCCTGCCATGAGGGAAGTGGAATGAAGGCAGTCATTATTGAAGAGAAATCAACCAATACAATGAAGGGTAACCCTGCCACTGAGGGAAGTGGAATGAAGGCAGTCATTATTGAAGAGAAATCAACCAATACAATGA
>JACXGI010000577.1:0-102717 GCA_016801175.1 Esox masquinongy
AATATTGAACCTTTTCACAATATTCTAATTTTCTGAGATACTGAATTTGGGGTTTTCATTAGTTGTCAGTTATAATCATCAAAATTAAAAGGAATAAACACTTGAAATATATCAGTCTGTGTGGAATGAATGTATACATTATACAAGTTTCACTTTTTGAATGGAATTACTGAAATAAATCAACTTTTTGGTGATATTCGAATTATATGACCAGCACCTGTAGCATGAGAAGAAGTTCTAGGTCATGGACAAGAGTATAGCTCGGTGATGCTGTCATGGTACGGTGAGCAGCAGCGCCACTGTTCCGTGCACCTGCAGTTCCCATCACTCACGAACACATCCCGGACTTGTCTGTGTCACATGTCTCTAATCTTGCACACCAGGTCCCTATCACATCGTTTGTAAGTGTTTAAATGTTTCCCCTCTGCTCCCCGCATTTGTGGATCATTATTGCTGCTGTATGTACGTGTAACCGGTGAGTCGTTTCGTTTGCTGTTTATTATCAGCGCCTTTATTTTTCATTACGTTTGTTTGTATGCTCGGTGTTTGTTTTGATTAAAAACCCTAAACCAAGAGTTATCTGCCTACGCCTGGTTCCTCCACTTCACCCGCCATTACAGACTGCTAACTGACTAAGAAAAACTCTAGAGAGAGAGAGAGATCCAGGTCTATATGTACATGTGTGGGATCTGAAAGTTCCCACAAAGATAGTGAAACATGAGAAACCAGTACCAACAAAGTTTTTGGCAAGTCCCCACTAGGAAAAAATACATTTCTAGATTAGGAGTTAGGTTTAGGGTCAAATTTATAAAGTGGACATAATATTAGAGTCAGGGTTACTTGTAGTTTAGGCATTCCAGTTAGGGTTAGACTTTAAGGCTTGGTAAAGTTTAGGTATAACAGTTAGGTAATAGGGAATAAGGTTATAGTTAAGGTAAGGGTTAGAGGCAGGGGAAAAGGAACATGGATTTTCTTTCCGGTCCCCACAACGATAGAACAACAAACATGTGCGTGTGTGCACATGTGCGTTGCCAATAATATTATTTTCATTTTCTGTACTCTGTTTCTATTCTCCCTGGTTAAATTGAATTGATTGTATTTGCATTTGGTGGGAAATTAATTTTTGAGTTTGACTGCTGCATGTGCATCCAACATGAATTGTGAGTTAGTGAATACCATGAAAATACACACAAAAGGTGGCCATAGTGACCGTGAGTTCAACCAGGTTTCTTCTGGCTTTATCCAGCTCCATTTGGTCACATTTAACTTTGCCTCCTTGACTTGCTAGATTGTTGGGTAATCAATCCCAGGATTAAAACTGCAATGTTGTAGATGCTAATCTTCTGATTAGCTTGCTCAAGCTGCATTTGAGGCTGTACAATGATCTTATCGACCTTGTCTGATGTGCGCATGCGCTCCTAGGTTATCATGATGGGGGCCAGGAAAGGATCTACATGAAGAATGTGTGTTATTACTGAGACAGAGGGTTTGAGAGGCCAGTGTGGTCTGCCTCTCCTTACATAACAAACATTGTGTTTCCTTGATGAAAACATTCATCTTCGGTTGTTTTACGACATCAGCCCTTACCCAACTGTCTCTGACAGTATTAAAGGATTGGTTCGTTGTTTTAACTTTGTGTATCAAGCCAGTGCTGTTATCTGCTGTTGTTGCATGTTGCTTACTTGGTGTTTGAATGGAACTGTCATTGTTGGGAGGGTTGTTTTGAAGTTTAGTGCAGAGCTTTCCTTTGTTGACCTTTGCCCCTTTGCCCTTTGATATCAACACTTGTTTGCGGCCCTACCATGTAAAAAATGTGATTGTTTGTTTTCTTAATTGGCGCTATGACAGTCAGTCAATATTTTTATACTCATTTTGTAGAATATTGAAATCTGTGAAAAGTAAGGTTTAAAATGTATCAAGGAAGATCAGCCAATAATTGTGTCTTCAGGAAGATCAGTCAATAATTGTGATCTTCGGTGTAAAAAAATAACTTTGTTGTTTATGTTCTTTCTCCCCCAGTTTGATTTTCTGTCTGGCTTTCTTTGTTCTTTTCAATAGTGCAGCTTGAGCAAGCTAATAGTTTTGAAGAAATACACAGGTGTTTCTGAGTCTCATAGATCAGAAGATAGGTTTTGTGGTTTACACTATTTAAATACCTATGAGAGACGGAATTGGTAAGGAGATTTCACAGCTACTGGAGATTACTTGCAGAATCCCAGTTCAATGTATGAAGTCACATTTTTTAACTACAGTTAACGCTTATTTAATATTTACATTATATTGGGTTAAAAGCAGCAGACTGCTGTCTCTTTCCAGGTCAGATGGGAGCTTCTGTGTTTAAGGCCATCAGAGAGAATCTCTGAATCTCTGGTGTAACAATTAACTCATTTAAATGGATTGTGTGATCTGTAATTCCAGGGCATAACATGATGATGATAGTAGTAGTGATGATGTTATTAGGAGTAGTGATGATATTGATGATGATAGGAGTAGTGATGATGTTGATGATGATAGTAGTAGTAATGATGTAGATGATGGTATTGATGACAATCAAAGCAGTGATGATGACGATGATAGTAGTTATGATGACGATAGTAGTGATGATAGTAGTTATGATGATGATGATAGTAGTGATGATGATGATAGTAGTGATGATGATGATGATGATAGCAGTTAAGATGATGATGATGATAGTAGTGATGATGATGATAGTAGTGATGATAACTGTGATGGTGGTGATGATAATTAGAGAGTTTCAGGCAGAGAATTAAGGATTTTGTTTCGGTCCCCATTAACTACCATGAATTGCAGCAGATACTGTTCCTGGTGTCCACGCACAACATAGGACATTACATAAGAGAAAACATTCAAATTGAGGCGTAAAGGATAGAAGACAGCAATTAGATAGATTATTAAAGTCTAATCTATGGCCCGGATCAAATTATTATAATTGTCCCCTGAGGGTTTTTTTAAAAAGGCTTTTCATTTTCTAGTAGTGTGTGTGTGCATATGAATACGTATTTCTCTTGATGCAGCTATCCTGCCCTGATAAGATACCCTGCACCTCTTTCTCACCAGCCCAATGGGTGGTTCAGTCTAAAACATGTCATGCAGGCCAAGCAGTCATTGGCTTCATCACAACCTCTGATCAGGTCTAGATCAATGCTATTACAATTATGTAATACTTACAATGTTATTCTGTAGACCACAGTCCAAGCGGAGATGATGGCTATAGAACAAGAAGAAATGCTTGTCGAGACATGGTTGTCACAGGGCAGAAAGGAAAAAAAATAGTTGACTGTCATTTGTGTATGAATGTTAGGAGAGAGAGAGTTAAGATTATGACGGGCCAAATGACTTGGTGTATAGAAAGAAGAGGAGAGGGCCTAGAGCTGAGCCCTGGGGGACACCAGGAGTGAGAGCCTGTTGAGCAGACACAGATCCTCTCCACGTTACCTGGTAGGGGCAGCCTGCATGGTAGGTTGGAGATACCCAGCCCTAAGACAGCAGATACGATCAGATGTTTCACAACGTCAAAGGCAGTAGATAAATATAGGAGGATGAGAATAGAGATGAGTCAGCCAGATCAAGATCATTCCGAGAGGAAAAAAAAAAACAGGAGTTTGTCCGGGACAGCAGTTCGAAGTGTTTTTGAAAGGAAAGACTGAAGGGATAACGCTCTGTAGTTTTGGTCAAATGTTGGTTTCCCAGAGAAGAGCAACTGTGGCATTCTTGAATTTAGAGGGGATGAAGAATTGATTACAGCGGAGAGGAACGGGTGTCACCTCATGATCTAGAGAAGGAATGAGGGGATGGGGAGGTAAACTGCTAGGTGACTGGACATCACAAGTTGCAGGATTTATTCTGGAGAAAGCAGGGGAAAGCAGTTAATGCATAGAGAGAGGCTGAGGGAATGACAGGCGGATGTCATCAACTTTCTTTTAAACATGGTTAAAGTCAATGTCATTAATTCCCTGTGTTGTGAGCGGGAGGCCTTAAAATGTATTTGAAATGCTATGAAATTCTCTAGTACTGATAAGGCACATAAAAGAAGGACACATATTTTGGAGTTTAGTGTGTATTCTCTTAGTAATCCCCAAAAGCAGTGTATGAACAACTGTGATCACTGCAATCAAACAGGGCACATAGCGAACACAGGCGTTTCAACCAAAGTGTATTCCTACACTCCACTTGTATACTGTCTCTCACAGGACAGGCCATCTAGCAATAAGGGGTTAGGCAATCCAACTTTCTTTATGCAAAGTTCCAAACATGAATAGAACATTTCTGCAAGTCTCTCTCTACTAGGGTAATCAGATTGGCATCAGACAGAAGGTCACTTAAAGTAACTGAAAGTACTGAAAGTCTTCACATTAATAAATGAATAGGATTTTTTTTGTCTTATTTAAGGTTTTGGTTACAATCCACAACTCCACTTCCAGTGAGTGAACTTCTAATTTATTTTATTTTAAGATAAGAGTTTTTTATTATCTTATGTTTCTATTCATCCAATCTCAATACTTGATATTGAAGTGATTTTTTTCATGTGTGGTTTTCACATTTCAAGGCAAAACTCCTTGTAAAGGAGGAAAGCAATTTGGATCTAGACATTCTATTTCTTTCCAAAGTAAAAGTATAATTTATCACTTCTGATAGACTGACTTTAATTATGAATCTAAGAGTCTTTCATTCCATTTCGTACCAGACCACCTTTATAAACTTTGAGGTTGCCATTGACCACACTAACAGATATGAACACCAGACTGATCCAATCAGTGACAGGTAATTCTTGATTTCTTCTCACAAAACGACTTTGAACCCCACTTTTGGTGAGCTAACTTTCTGTGTTGCAGACTGAAATGCCCACACTTCCCTTTTAATTGGCGGTGTGTGAAACAAGACTAAACTTACATTGAATAAATTGTCACACAGGTTAGACCGAGAACATGTTAGTCAATTCAATGCTTTTCTTATGGGGTCTCAAACTTATTTGTAGTTGACAGTTAAAATTGTTTTTTAAATTTACATCAAACTGTTTTTTATTATTTAAAACATTTCATTTCTCTTTTTCAAAGCAAATCCTATTCTGACTAAGGGGTAAAGTTGTACTGCATTGAATGATTTGATCTTTAATATACAGTACCAGTCCAAGGTTAGAAATCACTTATCAATTGACTGAAAGGCCTGGGCTTTAGGTAACAGGGCTTTGGTCAGACGGGGCTTCATGCCCATTGACAACTCTACACTGGATTGGCCTATAGGATTGCAGTACTTTGTAAGCATGCTATTTGACTGGAAGTCTGCTTAGATATGTTGTGCCTCAATCTCTACCTCTCATTTCCCAAACTCCCTCTATATATGACAAGCTCTAAACCTGCCATCCTTGACTTTGTTTATTATGTAGCATAATTATTTTATCTGGATTGGAGGACACTGTCAAGGTTCAAAGAATTTAGTAGTTATCATTTCTTTACTTGTCCCAAACCACCCTCCCTCCCTTCCTTATACCCAATATGCTAAGAGTGGTAAATAATAGCTAATCTACATATAGCAATAAATACTAAAACACACAAGTAGGTAGTAAACACATAAGTGAATAACGACACAAATACATATAAATCTAAATAATAATCAGAATTGAAATTATTTAGATTTAAATCTGAAACTGCAATTAAAAAGATCACAATACGTTTTGGAGGTTACAAGAATTCTTTAACAACCATGTAATTCATTGTTCCCAATGTTCCGTTCTTAGTACCAGTCAAAACGTGCAGTTCCTGCCATATCTATAGAACCTCAGCTCTCTGTTTATAAATGCACCACAGCTCTCCTATAAAATCACCACCAATATAACAATCATTAAAACATATCCATAAAACAGTGGTGTCTTTAACTCAGCCTGAGACATACCTTGTGTTTGGGCCTTCCCAACAAACCAAAGCAAAAAAATGTTCTTCCCTTTGCTTCCAGTTTTGTTACTTTGTACCATAAGTGAACCCTGGTGTTCATCTGGGTCTTAAGGTCCACGCGCTACATATGTATGTGTGTTTACTTATTTGTAGGTCCCCACGACGATAGTTCTACAAGGAACATCTGACCTGTTCCCATAAGGCAGAGCTGCCCAACCCTGTTCCTGGAGATCTACTGTCCTGCAGGTTCTCTCCAACTCTAATTTAGCACACCTGATTCTAATAATTAGCTGGATGAAAAGCTTAACCGGGTTAGTCACAAATGGGGTTGAAGGGAAAACTTGCAGGACAGTAGATCTCCAGGAACATGGTTGGGCAGACCTGCCAATAGGAAAAGTGATCTATTGTTGCATGGGGTTCAGGGTACATTGTACAATAGGGTAAGAATAAGTTAGGGAATAATGTTAGGGGGAAAAGCTTTTTGAATTTGAATAGTTATGGGTTCCCATAAAGTAAAACATAAAATGAGTGTGTTACTGGTTAGATGTTAGGGCCAGGTTAAGTTTAGGCATAAAGGTTATGTTATTGCTGTTCAGGTTAGGGTAAGGGGTTAGGGTTAAGGTTAGGAGATATAGAACATTTCTGGGAGCTTTGGGTTTTAGGTCACCACAAGGATAGTAAAACAATCCTATGTGAGAGATTCACGTCTGTGTGTACATGTGGTAATATTAAAACCTAATTTTAGGTTTATGCATTAACGGTTAGGTTGAGAGTTAGCCATTACAAGTTTAGGCATAATAGTTAAGTTATTTAGGTTTAGGGTTAGAATTTGTTTAGGTTAGAGGTTATGTTTAAGGGTTGGTGGTTTGGGTTCATTTTAGGGTTAAGAAAAATAGGATTTGTTTGGGAATACAGTTTTGTCCCAAAAAGTCTTCTCAAATAAAATGTGTGTGTGTCCTTGCACGCAGTGTGTGTATGCGTGTAAGTTCCTATCAATGTCTTTGTTATGTGTGTGTGTATATAGACTTTCAAAATCTATGCCATAGTGTGTGAGTGCCTGTGTACAATGTGTGTTTGAGTATTTCCTGGCATACTGTGTGTAGGCGTGACTTTGTGCAAATGTATGTTCTATGGCATCCTATCAACATCTGTTGAAAGAGACATAACGGAAACTCTTAAATAGGTGTTGTTTCTTTCAGATTTACTAATTTTCCATCTGGAGGCTGCTACATGACGGTGTTCTTTTACCACATTGCTTCATGTTGTGTGCGTGTGTATGAGAGAGAGTTTAGTGAAATAAGTACAATCAGCTTTTTAGGCTTGGGTTTAAAGTTATACTTAGAATTAGGGTTAGAGGTTAGGGAAAATCATTTGTGTAATAGTACATTTTGAGTCCTAACATAAGATTGTGTGTGGCCGCACGTCTGTACATACATTACATGCCACTTACAAACCACTCATGTATTTTGACAGTATTACATGTATTTTGAAGAGGGGAATTACTGGTTTGGAGAAGTGAGAAATGGTAAGCATTGGTTTAGAGAATCTGGAGAAGTGGAAAGCATTCTTAAATTGTCTTTTATTTAATTTAATTTTATTTTGCTGAAAGAAAAAAACATGTATGTAGCAGTTATACTATAACAAGACTCAGCATAAATCATTTCGGTTTTACTTCCTACCTGTAGGGCACATATTGAGCTAGTGCATTTGGTTTGTGTCTCTCTCCTGTACTATATTTAGACTACCGTGTATTTACAAAAGGACACGCACACAAATACATATCGATTCCCCTAAATAACTAGCCATAACTTATCAGTAATTCTTAACCTTAAATCTAACCTTTAATGCCTGAACCAAACCCTAACTAACTCCAACCCCAAAATGTAAACATTTACCATTAACCTAACACTTACGACAAGAGAACAAAAACAGAGTTTCACAAAAAGTTTGATGATAGGAAGAAAACAAGCTTTTTCCCAAGACAAAATATTGTATTGCTATGGGCAACAGAGCTAGCTGTCTAAGTTAACAAGCTAAGCAAACCTTCTGTAGTAGAGGTAGCGATAGCTAACTACAGTTAACAAATCCAGCTAATTATGTCAATAATAGCATACAGGAGGCGTCCTCTGAACATCCCACATCATCACTCGAGAATGACACTGGACAACAGAATGTATGCGTACCAGTCATCTCTGGGGGTGTCTATAGCAAAAAGAGTCTCACCAAAAAAATGCATAGTCGTCACATATCTGGACACAAATCTCATTGAATCTATGGCTGTGTGAATTGGCATTAAAGGGTAATAATGATATCTACAATTTGTTCTAAATTGAAGTAATTGTTAGACTATCTGTGCACGCCACTCACTCAGGGAGAGCAGGGTCAAGCTAGCTGCTCTCCGCCCACCAATGTGATTTGATAGAACTTGATGAAATAACATTTGTTCACGTAAAGAAATGCAAGTTCTGTCACAGCGAAAAGTGTTAATGGTGCAAATCTAAAAAAACCTGGAAGCATTATAAGTGGATATTGCTGCACTCGTGCTCCCTCAATCATGTTCTCCCTGAGCGAATGAGTTCTGTGCATAGAGAGACAGTCCAACAATTACTTCAAGCGATTTATGAACATGTACGAATTGTCGATATTCATCATTATTCCCCTTAGAGGCCATGACCACAGGGGCTGAAGGGAGGAGGAGCCAGGATGAGTACAAGAGAAGGAGGGGCCAATAGGAATGCGTGTTCTCTGAAGCAGAGTTGTTTCTGTGTAAGTGGAGGTCAAAGGAGAGATGAAATGAGGGGGAAGGACCACAGAGGACGGAGGGGTGTAGGGATGATCTATGGGGAAGAGGTAAATTAGAGGAAACAACCCAGAATGCACCACACCATGAAACAACATTAAAGGAGAATGGATCCCTAAGGTTTTCCCATCGATTTCTCTTTCTCAGACAGTTTAATTTAATTAAAAGTGTCTTTATTACCATGGGAAACAGTTCTTTACATAGAAAGCAAGTGGAGGATAAAGAAAAATTTAATTACAATAACAATTAACAGAAGTTTCATAAACCAATCAGAAATTCAAAGTAATAATTACACACAAAAAGTATCTCTTTTTGTAGAGCTTTGAGTCTTTTATTGCTGTAAAACCATTCTGTCTGTCTGCCCCTCTCACCACCATCGTTTTCATCCTCTTCAATTTCAGTCTCAATTTCAAGGTGCATTATGACCCTAACAAGACAGTTTTCATGAAGCACTGAAGAACATTATTTACAGTAAAAATCCACAGCTTCTATATGGACTAATTAAATGCTCTTATATTCTCTGAATCTGAAGTAATTCAACTGATACATTGATATCAGCGAGGTTAATTTAGTTCATTTCTTTTGTCTCTCCGTATTTGTCTTGTAGAGAATGTCTCAGTTATATCACTCCCTCCATGCCCCTGTTCAATAAAATACGGTTAGTTTCATTGGCTGCATCTGTAGTCCCTTCAGGTCCCTCTCTTCATTTCCATGTAACGTCACTCCACACTACATTGCTCTCAGTATGTGCAGACGCATGCGCACGCACTCGAGTACATACGCTCAGACAATGTGTAGTTTTTTTCCCCTCACTGGCTACCTAAGCTCTGAGCCAACGCACAGGTGTGTGTGTGTGTGGGGGGGGGGGAGCGAGTGAGCGAGTGAGCGAGAGGAATGCTGTATCAGCTGGACCCTAGCTATTCACAGCTGTGTTTGTTAGCACATCTTTAGTAGACATATGGGTCACTGGAAAATGTCTCTCATGTTGCCGTCCCTCCTTCCTGCTCTACTGACCTGTCTTTTACCTAATAAGGCAGTCTATATTTCCCTCTCGCTCTTTCTTGCTCTCTCTTAATCTTTGTCGCAACATTAATCTTACTTGTCACTGAAAAAACATGCTTTTCATAATAGATGGCTATTATAAAGCTGGTATTATGCACACTTGTGTTACATATTTAATACCTCTCTCTCTTGTGCTCTCACTAGCTCTCTGCCTCACGCATTGTTGTGGAGAGTTAAACCTGCTCTCGTTGACATACTGTGTAAGATGGCTGACAATAAATCTTATTTTTATTTGGCATTCCAAATCTTTGGATTTGAGTGGATACAATGACTTCGGAGTTAACAATAGATTCTGTACATTCAGAATTCATTCTGCTGCACCTGTCATCAGTTACATCAATGAAGACAAGTGAGCCAGTTCCAGTGGGTTGCCATACCTGCCCAAAGCATTGTACTCACTCAAACATATTACACAGATAAGGTGGTATATCAGTCCTGTTTTGGTACGTTTTAGACTTTGTCACATCTGGCCACATGATATTTTTCCATAACTTAGTAGGATTTTCAGGTACACTCAAGGCCATCCTGTTTAAGACCTTCTGGTTGGTTAGCTAGTGTTTTTGCAACTTGTTAGTTTTGCTAGTAAAGTCTTCTGTGGATAATAGCTTAATCCTTTTTAGAGATCTTCCTTGGTCTGCCTGGTTGTTGGCCAATTTCTGAGCTCACCAATGGTTTATTCTCCTTAACGTACCAAACAACTGATTTTGGTGTGCCATATGTTTTGTCTATATGTCTCTGATCAATTTATTTAGATATATCTTCTTTATGACGACTCATGTGGACAGACAGCAGCAGTGGACACCAAACGCAAAGCCTAGAATCAAGACTAGACATTGACAGTTCTCTTGAGAATTGGGGACAAAGAAAAAAAAACATTGTCATTTCTGAATTGTTCACCGATACGGATGAAAATCCACATGAATTAATACCAACAGTCTCCAATTTAACCTCAGTCATTGTGTCATTTAAATCTAAAATGCTGGAATGTAGAGCCCAAGAAAATATTGTCACTGTCCAATTACCTTTGGAGTTCACTGTATTCATGTTGATAAAATATATATGTATATAGTATTAAATGGCCCTCACACAGGCTTAGGCTTACTCCATTAAAGAGAAAACTTTCCACTTAATATCTCTCTCACTATACCTAGAAACAGCTGGATAAAGTTAAACTGGAGATACTTACAGTAGACACACCTAGAGATAACTAGGGTCCCTAGAGATCCTGAAGATACTTAGAAAGACCAAGAGATACATAGAGTCACCTAGAGATACCTAAATTATCCAAAATATACCTGGAGACACATCAATAAAAAGGGGTATGCTTTTTTGAGAAAGTAGTGTGTCCTACTCCGGATTGCAGCGGTTTGAGAATGCTAGTTTTTACAATGAAATAATCTTTTGGCAGAAGTATTTTTCAATACATTTTGGGACATATTGTGGTATAAAAAGGCCCATAGAGATATCTAGAGTTAGTTATATATACCCAGAGATACCTAAAGATAGCCATAACTACCCAGAGATACATGGAGATACCTAAATAAATGAGCAGAGACACTGTACGCAGGTGCAGATGTAAAGAGGGATTCCAGAAGTTCCCATCATGAAGTCCTTCATCAACACAATCCCTAACTCTCTTGGCATCTCTCTCCTGCTGTCTCACCCTCTCGGCCTTTCACTCTCTCCTTCAGAATTATTCTTAACTTGAGGTACTCACTGCAATGCTGAAGGACAGAGTAATGTCATACACCCATGTACGCAATCACACACATATAAATGTACACAAAAACACACATGGGCCCTAATAAATGATAGAACATGATTAAATGGAAGATAATGTCAGAAGAAGTCAAAGATGAATGTCTGCTGTACAGCTTCCTGTATCAGATAACCCCACAGTGAGATAAATGGGTAGAGAGAGAAAGAGAGACAGATAGTCAAAGCGAGAGAGAGACAGAGGCAGGGAGAGAAAGAGTGAGGCAGAGGGACAGAGATTAGCAGGAGTAGGAGAGACAGAGAAAATAGAGATGTGCGGTTTTCACAGCCAAATATGTGGCCTCTCACAACCTGAGGGACAGCCAGTGAATATTACAATATTTTGGCTTTCATAACATGCAAGACAATTTTGCATAATATTACGACTAGCCAATTAGAGTAACTTTTATTTATTATCATCACTATTGTTGCTGTTGTTGCATTTAACGTTAACATTATCATAATGATAGGTTCAGTTTTATTTATTTACTCTAACAACAAACTGCAGATAACAGAACAAGGTAATTTGTGTGTGTGTGTGTGTGTGTGTGCGCGTGTGTGTGAGCGTGTGCATGCATATGTGTGATTGTACAGTTATGCTCATAAGTTTGCATACCCTGGCTGAAATTGTGACATTTTGGCATTGATTTTGAAAATATGACTGATCATGCAAAAAAAGTATTTTATTTAAGGAGAGTGATCATATGAAGCCATTTATTATCACAGTTGTTTGGCTCCTTTTTAAATCATAATGATAACAGAAATCACCCAAATGGCCCTGATCAAGTTTACATACTCTTGAATGTTTGGCCTTGTTACAGACACACAACGTGACACACACAGGTGAAAATGGCAATTAAAGTTGAATTTACCACACCTGTGGCTTTTTAAATTGCATTTAGTGTCTGTGTATAAATAGTCAATGAGTTTGTTAGCTCTCATGTAGATGCACTGAGCAGGCTAGATACTGAGCCATGGGGAGCAGAAAAGAACTGTCAAAAGACCTGCGTAACAAGGTAATGGAACTTTATAAAGATGGAAAAGGATATAAAAAGATATCCAAAGCCTTGCAAATTCCAGTCAGTACTGTTTAATCACTTATTAAGAAGTGGAAAATTCAGGGATCTCTTGATACCAAGCCAAAGTCAGGTAGACCAAGAAAGATTTCAGCCAAAACTGCCAGAAGAATTGTTCGGGATACAAAGAAAAACTCACAGGTAAACTCAAGAGAAATACAGGCTGCTCTGGAAAAAGACGGTGTGGTTGTTTCAAGGAGCACAATATGACAATACTTGAACAAAAATTAGCTGCATGGTCGAGTTGCCAAAAAGAAGTCTTTACTGTGCCAATGCCACAAAAAAGCCCAGTTACAATATGCCTGACAACACCTTGACACGGCTCACAGCTTCTGGCACACTGTAATTTGGAGTGACAAGACCAAAATAGAGCTTTATGGTCACAACCATAAGCACTATGTTTGGAGAGGGGTCAACAAGGCCTATAGTGAACAGAATACCATCCCCACTGTGAAGCATGGTGGTGGCTCACTGATGTTTTGGGGGGGGGTGAGCTCTAAAGGCACGGTGAAAATTGATGGCAAGATGAATGCAGCATGTTATCAGAAACTACCGGCAGACAATTTGCATTCTTCTGCATGAAAGCTGCGCATGGGACACACTTGGACTTTCCAGCATGACAATTTCCCTAAGCACAAGGCCAAGTTGGCCCTCCAGTGGTTACAGCAGAAAAAGGTGAAGGTTCTGGAGTGGCCATCACAGTCTCCTGACCTTAATATAATCGACTCTGGGGAGATCTCAAACGTGCGGTTCATGCAAGACAACCAAAGACTTTGCATGACCTGGGGGCACTTTGCCAAGATGAATGGACAGCTATACCACCTGCAAGAATTTGGGGCCTCATAGACAACTATTACAAAAGACTGCACACAGTTATTGATGCTAAAGGGGCACTACACCGTATTAAGAACTAAGGGCATGCAGACTTTTGAACAGGGGTCAATAAAAAATTTTCTGCGTTGCCATGTTTTGTTTTATGATTGTGCCATGCTGTTATGACCTACAGTTGAATATGAATCCCATAAGAAATAAAATACATTTGTTTTGCATGCTCACATATGTTTTCTTTACAAATGGTACATATATTAATTCTCCAAGGATATGCAAACTTTTGACCACAACTGTACATTTGTTACTATTGCACGTTTTTACTTTTCTTATTAAACAGATGGAACCAAGTAATTATATAAAATGGCTATTCTCGCAAATTTATTTTGGATGATGTAATTTGTGGAGGTAGGATAGAATGGGCTGGCACAGACAATATTGCAATAAGTTAAAATATTGTTCAATCAAACTGTAGTATGAAGTTAGAAAGCAAACCTGATAATCAAAACCACTATA
The DNA here is from genome assembly GCA_016801175.1 of Esox masquinongy. Taxonomy (NCBI): domain Eukaryota; kingdom Metazoa; phylum Chordata; class Actinopteri; order Esociformes; family Esocidae; genus Esox; species Esox masquinongy. Next base: position 13,947 of record JACXGI010000577.1, read on the forward strand.
GAAACTATATTTCTGAGGATAGCCTTACATTATCCCTACCCCACCAGAAACAAACTGAATGTCATCTTTCAAGCAAGACATTTCAATCTGCTAAGACTTCTAGGGACATAGTTGAGACCTGAGCCAGGCCATTTCCACCAATTAAATCTAGGTGTACCATAATAATAAGACGAATGATACTCCTGCTACTTTAGGTTTGTTAGTCTCACTATTGTTATGTGTGCTTTGACAATGTTAGTAATTGAACTTGCCACGTCAACAAAGTCAGTTGAATTTAATGGATTTGAGGGATCCCTGGCCACCTCTCCTCCTTTCATCACGTTGCTGTTATTCTGCTCAGTCAGATTGATTGCTTTCTCATAATGACATGATTTTTTTGTTGAAAAATGTGCATTAGAAAAGCAATTTATGGCGCGGCTGGCTTTCAGTTAGAGTAAAAAAAAAAAAAAAAAAAACTCCCCTCACTGGAGGGACCTAACGCTGAGACTTAATGAGATTTGCAAAGCTATTTGGCTCTACAATATCTTTCAGTTAGCGTGTATGTCTGTGCTTGTGAAAAGATTGCGAAACCTTTGAAATTAGCCAGATAGATATGTAGTCATATCTGTCAGAGAAAATAAGGTAGACAGGATTGTCTTCTCATATTGGTCTCTGCTGGGCCAATATGTCAACTAAAAGCACCTGTGATCCTTGCGGCAGAGAAGCATTGCATCTACACAAAGTTTCAGGTAATTCATTATGGATGTAATCTTTTGATTGAGTGATAAATTGGTTCTTTAACTCTCCTCTAAGGATGTTCGGTCTCTCCGATCCATAAAAACAAGCACTTTTTTTTCCACCCTCCGTTCTTCGCTTCTTCCTTTCCTCTGGTGCGTCTCTTTCATTCCCCACGTTTAACTGAATCCATGTTTGTTATCTGTACCACCTGCAGTGAACGGTGTCCGTTGGTGGCAAAGGGATCTGTAGCATTAAGCTACAGAGCCGGGTGACCAGGGTTCATTCTGCGCAGCAAACATAGATTATCTTTCTAAGTGACTTCCTTTCAATATGATCATTCTGAAGGCGATTTTATTCTACTCCTGGTTGTAGGAAAACACAAACTGCTGTGCCATGCTCTTCCAGTGCCTGTTCATTCAAATGCTGCAATTCAGGTCCGACCTGGCATGGCCCTGAAAATGTCGTAGAATATCACAGTCATGTTACATTCATGAGGTGGAAACAGACGGCCTTTAACTTTGGTTATCAGGGCGTTGTAGGTTTCACTACAGTCAATACACATCTTGTTGATACAAACTAGTCAGCGCCTGGGCCTGGCTACGGGTTTAATGGCACTTTCTGTGCGGACGCAACAATACAGATGAAAGAGGAGAATGAGGTGAAGGGAGGACAGGGGGCGGGGGGGGGTTAGGGAGAGGAGAGGCAGTAGGAGGAAGGGATGAGGTGAATTATAATTCTGATGTTGACTGCACCTGCAACGTTATCTGTCCACATCGGCCGGCCATAGTTCTTTATAACACCACGATGCTAACATTACAGTCTCTACCAATGCTTTCCTTGGGTGAGAGAGAGAGAGGGATTAAGGGGAATACGACAGTGAGTAGCTAGGTGAGCTTATGCTAGTCTTTTAAAGCATATCAGTCTCTCGTGAGGCACATAATTCCATGAGATTTTTCTAGCAGGGAATTGCACGCCGTAATGATGCTGTAAAAACCAAATCAAATGCCATTTTAAGTGTGTGGGACAGAGAGCTGTAGGAAATGTGGTGTATGTCAGGTGGTTATCAGCCTCAGGAATTCACATCCTGTAGCTCCCCTTTAATGACTCTGATGAAAAGCTATATGGATGTGATGTCAGTACTGAGTGAGGGACAGGTTATGGATCTAGCGGTTTTCCAGACTACAGATCCAAAAAGTTCTGTGCAAACTCATAGATCGTCTATTTAGACACTCTCCAGTCCACTTGGTCATGAAACCAGGTGTCTGTGTGTGGTTTAGCCTATTAGGACTCTATGCACTTCAGCATGTTGCACAACAAGTACAATACAAATAGTCTCTTTAGCATCTACTGTTGTAATATACACACAAGCCATGTTCCACAGGACCCAAATAGCTTGAAACTACGCTTGCCTTCTCTCCTGGTGTATTTACACTCGCTCTATGACCCTTAGTGCAGGCTGTTAGGGAACATCACAATGTATCACCTATTGCGATCAAAGGAACAACTCCCTGCATGCAGATGATATTTTGTTTTCTGACATCATTAATTCTGTCTCTCAAGTCATTGACCTCTTTAAAGAATTTTTCTCTTTTTCAGGTTACAGTATTAGCTGGCCGAAAACTAGCATACTGCCTTTAAACACAATGGAAGAAGCAGAACATTTACCATCTTTACCCTGTCTCCCAAGAATACCATGGGATTATATACCAGAGAATTCACATTAGGCCTCCCCGTAATTAATGATAACTTCAGAACATCCCTCGCCAAAATCTAATGAGATCTAAATAACCTTGCATGTTAGTCTTCATAGACAATTGTCGATCATTAAAATGAAAATTCTGCCCTGCATCAATTTTTTCTCACAACGCTTCCACTTTTAACTGTTTTAAGGACACTGATGATCTAATTGGTCCAAGGCAAACACATCAAAGCAATGTGTAATTCAATACATTTCTTTTGACTGAAATACAAAATAGAATTATTTCTATTTTGTAAAATATGAATGGCTGATCAACAAGTAACTGAACCATTATTTGTCATGCCCGGTGATTTGTCCATCAGTGGCTATGGAGTAGCTCCCGAAGAGATGGAAGTCCTACGAATTTCAATCATGTGTACAGAATGAAAATGCCCAGAAGCTTCTGGAACTTTAGCAAGAGATTCTTTAAAGGTAAGACAAAAGCCTGGATCCAGAACCATAAATACACATTTACATTATGTGGTGGTTATGTGTGCGAGTCTGAATGCGTTGTGTACGTTTATGTGTTCACGCTCCCTCTGTGTCAATGAAATTGGAAGTATTGACATTTTTGTGAATGAACGGTGTGTGCGCTGTGGGTGGGTGTGTGTGCAGGCGCGTGCACGGTTGTGGGTGAACGGGGTTGTGTTGTGTTCACACATCACAGAGGGCTAAGCCAAACATCTGGATGTGCTGCTGCTCTTCATGGCAGGTGTCCGTGGGCTGGGAGAGGATCCACACATGAGTGTGAATAATAAAACAGACACCCTCACAGCACTTCTGCTCCTGCTCAACTATGGAATTGCTAAGTAAGGGGGGGGGCAGAGACGAAAGGAGAGAGAGATGGAGCAAGAGTGAGGTTCATACTTTTAAACATAAAGAAAACAGTCTGCAGAGAGCGAACCTAGGGAGCTAGAAGTGGTAAGAGGAGTCTGTCGATTGCATAGACCATATGTTGAGTCTGAGAGGAATTTCTAATGTTTGGGGTGTGTACACTGTCTGTATAAACTTACTGTACATTCTGGGGGTAGATCTCAGGAAGTTGGGCGAAGCACTAATGAATCTTCCCATCATCCTCAGCGGCAGCAGCAACCGTACCCAGTCAGGCCCACCCCTCAATCACCCTCAATGGCTTTCCTTATTTATAGACGTCTTATTTTTAGCTCTCCTCTTCTCCTCTGCCTTCTGAAGAATTAGCTAAGTGGGTGTTGTTAAAAAAGGGATGGTGGGAGTTGGGGGGTGGGAGGGTGGAAGGGGCAGAGATAATGTAAAAGGGTGAGAGAGAGTAGGAGTAGGAGAAGGAAGATGTATGAGAATGTCTGACTTCATTCCAGAAAGTCAATTTGATTGTCTTAATTTGCTTCAAGAGTCCAGTATTTGAGCGAGTACTAAATATGTATATTTCCTTGTCATTAATGAATGTTCTGGGATAGGGGTCAGACTATGTGTAAACACAGTGCCTTATTTTAGACACGCAGGCACTAATACACACCCACATACTTACACATGCACACACAAAGACACACAAGCACACACAAGAAAGAAAAAATATTATATATACACACGCGCACACGCAGACACACGTATGCAGCATGCGTAGACGCGCGCACACACACATGCGCACAGGTTCAAAAGTTTGGGGTCACTCAGAAATGTCCTTGTTTTCCATAAAAACATACATGACATGAGTTTGAACAGGAAATATAGTAAACTGAATAGGAAATAGTAATTGATTTTTAATTGAAAAAATAATTGTGACCTTCATACTTTGCTTTCGTCAAAGAACCCTCTATTTGCAGCAATTACAGTGTTGCCGACCTATGGCATTCTAGTTGTCAGTGTCTTGAGGTAATCTGAAGAGATTTCACCCCCTGCTTCCTGAAGCACCTCCCACAAGTTGGATTGGCTTGACAGGCACTTCTTATGTACCATACAGTCAAGCTGCTCCCAAAACAGCTCACTAGGGTTGAGATCCGGTGACTGTGCTGGCCACTACATTATAGACAGAAAACCAGCTGACTGCTTCTTCCCTAAATAGTTCTTGCATAGTTTGGAGCTGTGCTTTGGGTCATTGTCCTGTTGTAGGAGGAAATTGGCGCCAATCAAGTGCCATCCACAGGGTATGGCATGACATTGTAAAATGGAGTGATAAGCCATCCGTCTTCAAAATCCTGTTTACCCTGTGCAAATCTCCCACTTAAGCACCACCAAAGCACCCCCAGGCCATCATGTTGCCTCCACCATGCTTGACAGATGGCATCAAGCACTCCTCCAGCATCTTGAACAATGTTGTTGTACGATATCTTCAGTTTCTTGGCAATTTCTCACATGGAATAGTATTTCCCAGAACAAGAACAGACTGACGAGTTTCAGAAGAAAGTTCTTTGTTTCTGGCCATTTTGAGCCTGTAATCGAACTTACAACTGTTGATGCAAACACAACATGCCATTGAAACATGGTTGCTGATAATGGGCCTCAGAACATCTATGTAGATATTCCCTAACAAATCAGCTTTTTCAAGCTAAAACAGCCATTTACAACACTAACAATAATACAGTGAATTTCTGATCAATTTGATGTTATTTTAAGACAAAAAAATTGCTTTTCATTCAAAAACAAGTACATTTCTAAGTAACCCCAAACCCTTTGAATGATACTGTCTAAAAGTCCACTCTTGGGTTTTTCTTTTTGATCCAGACTTAGTAGTTGAGCCCTATAAAACTCTTTACTCTCTCAGGGGATTCTGCTTTACTTCACTTTTTGTTCAAAGGCAGGAAATCATTAGTATATGAGCTCCACAATGGACCTAAACACACAAACCAACACCCACTACATAGAGTTTAGAGAGAAAGTCTGAGAAACAGAACAAGCACCTGATGGCACTGAGATGGAAAAATCTACTGAAGATGATAGGCAGAGAGACAAAGGAACAGACAGACAAGAAGACAGGCACTCAAGGAGATGAAGGAAAATACCTTCATACTGGTGGACATTAGAATGAAATGGCTGCAGATCTTTTTCGGGAGAGTCCCAAAGAGCATGTACGGATCATGTTCAGCAATTCCCATCACCAGGCAAAATGATTCAGGGGGAGGATCGGCAGAGGCCTGGGACTTCCGGTAGTATGGTGAGTTAGGCAGCTGCAAGAAGTGCAGCTCTCAAGCCCCATTGTCCAAAGACTATTTGCTGTATGTACAACTTTTGCGGTGTATTTTTTATTTTGAGAACGGAGTGTAGCCTACACACACACACACACACACACACACACACCTGGTGACAAGTCAAATATTAGAGACAAGAAAGCCACAGAAGAAGCCTCGTCCACCGATGCAGAGGCACCACATGCCCAGAGAAGCTACTGACTGATCAGCCTTGACAACTGACTCCGAGTCCTCCTGACTTCAGAGCCTGGAAAGGGTTTTCTGACGTTGTCTGAAAGAAGCACTGACAATTAAGGAGTGGCTCCCTCATTTTTCAAGGCGGACAATGAGTCGTGACCTATGCTTTACTAAAGCACCGGCCCACAAAAACATGTTTACTCAGTTGCAGTAAATAGACCTGCTCTAAGGAAGACAGGCTCGGAATGCAGTGTACTATGAAAAGCTGCAATGCATGTTCTATCATCTTGTAGCATTCTGGAGTATTACAATGGTCTATCTGTGCGAGGAAGTTAGCTTGAAATATTAACGAGTGGTACTGGAGCCTGGTGTGGCGGTCTAAGCTTCCAGACCACATCTGGTGACCGGGGTTGGAGCCTCGGGTTAGCAAACTGTCTCCCTTTACGTACCCGTCTCCCTAGTCTCTCCCTCTTATTGTCTTGTCAAAGGAAATAATAACCCCCCACCCCAAACACAAAGGAATATTGAAGAGTATAGCATTTAAACTACAATCCCCAGCTAGGTGAATTTCTCTGGGGATATCTTAAATTGAAGTTCTAAGCAAGAGAGTTCTGGTATCCCCAGGGGCATGTGTTCCCACTTAATCCGGTTGATTCTGTAACCAGAGAATGTAGCAAACATGTTGACGAAGCTTAACAGACCCAGAACACTGGATTAAGTTACGAGAAGAATGTAATAGGTAATATTCTACAAATATGTCAGCAAGATGTGATCAGCAGATTGTGGTATATATTGGTATTATTCTGTAAACCCCTGAGATGCCTTGTTGCTATTATAAACTGGCTGTCAATGCAATTTAACCAGTGAAAAGTTGTGATGTCATACCTGTGGCATACCTCTCTTAGAAATGACATCAGATATCTTCATTATGATCTAATTATGTGGGTAACTGGTTCATGAGCACAATAAGGCATCTCAAGGGTTTGTGATATATTGCCAATATACCATGGCTAAGCACTGTTCTTAGGCTTCAAGCATTGCAGAGTGCCTGGACACAGCATTTAACCATGGTATATTGGCCATATACAAGACCCCTTCATGCTTTATTGCTTACATACAGTATACCATGGCTTTCAGTAAATCAGCACTCATACAACCCCGTAATACATAAGAGTAATACTGCTATAGTCTTTTCTTATGATGGGTGTGAATAGAAGTTTCACTTCTGACTGAGCTGCATTGTGGATGTGTGGTCAAATGTGTTTTCCATTTTCTAAGAAATTTGATTGGCTACAAGCGTGTGTGTGTGTGTGTGTGTGTGTCCTGAGTTTTCTATAACCCATAAAAACATATGAATAAAAGACCCTCCTGACGGAAAAAAGTGAATGGTACTGGCAGGGCTTGGGTTAGCCATCTGTTACTGTGGAGATGGTTGGACTCAATTAGGCTCCTCCCCTGTCTCCCAGTTTTCTGTCTCTTTCTCTGTCCCTAACAAACACACACACGCTCTGTTTCTCACACATATACTTTCTCTCTCTCTCACACACACGCCCTCTCTCTCACACACACGCCCTAGAGACTAAAAGAGAGAGAGAATAAAACACAGTCACAATGTTTGACTCATACTCCAGCTCAGCAGAAGTAGAGTCAATTACATTTTTTATGCCACGCATTATTTACAGGTTCGGCCCTTGGTCTATATTCACCCTCTATGAACTCTTGTAATTTCCTCTCAAACCAGGCATTTTGGGCTTAGGGTGGGAGGATAGAGCTTGGTGTTGATTTAAGGTTTGTTGGAAGGTAGCGATATGTATAGGGGTTGTGTAAGATTGGAAGTGGAAGAAGGTGTGTTAGAAAGGATCACTGTGGGACTTGTATAGACTTGTTGTACTGGCTAGATGGCTGGGGGTTCTGAAGGGATGTCTGTGTTGTGGGGGTTTAGAAGGCTTGTTTACTGTACGTGCTGGAGAGGGTTTGTGGATTGGACTGTGATGTTGTAACGTAAACTGTGGAGAGACGGTATGAATGCAGGTGGTCGTGGGGGCGATGCGGATTGAAGTTGTAGGGATGTATTTAGTGGCTAGTGGACACAGCCAGACTAGAATCTATCTGACCTTGTGTTCAAGCTGCGGTCTTTGGTCTGGTCTCACATCATAGGCTTGTCACTGTGATAGGGGATGAGAGGGGAGACAGGAGGGAGGTTAGATGGTGGTGGAGCGGGTGAGACAGAGTCAAGGGGCTGGCAGGGTGGGATGGGGTGGGGGTGAGTGGGGGGGAATGAGCAGCATCGATTCATATCCTCCAACAGCAGGGGAAGAAGCTGCTCTCATAATTCTCCTCTTCAATAATTCACAACTCACATCTTTAAATTCCTATCAGCTCCTGCTATGTATAAAGAACACATCACCACTGGCTCTCAGAGTTAAAGAGGAATGTGGACATGAATTGTTTGAGAGGAACTGAATGGGGAGGTGTGTTTATTTCAGGAGACAGAGTTGTTGACACCTACGTTACCTGGTAGATGGGAGGCGGAGCCTGGTCATCTGCAGAGGCCTGGCAGAGGCCAGACAGGCTGCCACAAGCCAACCAAGCAGGCAGGCACCAACAATCCCTCTCATTCTCAATCCAGTAAGACATTTTTAAAATAAAGGAAAATGCTCTGGTATTTTCTTGCAATTAAAATAATGAGACAGAGTTTTACTTATTATAAGAATTTAGTTGCATTCTGAATGTGTGCCAGGGTTAGGGTTGGTGGGTTAGGGTTGGTGGGTTAGGGTTGGTGGGTTAGGGTTGGTGAGTTAGGGTTGGTGATTTAGGGTTGGTGATTTAGGGTTGGTGAGTTAGGGTTGGTGGGTTAGGGTTGGTGGGTTAGGGTTGGGGCTTGGCCATTAGCTGAAGGATGTTGGCATGTTAATGTCAAGTAGGCTTATTTGGACCAATAACTATGAAAATATACAGCTGTTGTAGGGTTGGCTGAGCCAGTGTGTTATTCATGCAAACACCCCCCCCCCATGCATTCCTGCACACAATCTAGCACACACATCAGGGTTGGGGTCAATACCATTCCACTGATAAGAAGCACACAAAAATTCAAATTATAATTCTCCTAAATTGCTTGGGGAGTTTTAAATGGATTTCACCCCAGCCCTCCCAGACACACATCACTGAAAACTGCATATCAATACAGTGGATTGCACAAGTATTCGCCCCCAAAGGACTTTCACAATTTACTTGTGTTATACAGAGTGATTGAAATTGATTTAATTGGGATTTTCTTTCTCCACAATCTCCACAAAATTTCCCAAGAGATGAAAGTCTGTATCCATTTGTCCACTGCACTGTAATGCCATTAAAAATGAAAATCAGAGCAGATCCATCGAGCGTCAGCATCTTACTTCCCTTATTAAATATCCTCTTTTAGATTACTTACTATCCCTCGTAAGCACTGACTGAACAGTGGAGCACTATCATGTTACAGACGTGGATTATACAGTCTGCAGGTGTAGAGACCATCTGTGTAAAAGTGTTAGAAAACAGACCGAGCAACAGACAGAGCAACCATCTGCCTGACCGGCAGTCTGACCCTGGTCTTTCTCCACAGACGTAGCTCTTAGTGAGAGTTGCAGCAACATACAATTATAGCATGCAGAGCATCCAGGCACTATGTGCTACTTTCATTCATAAGCTCTGTTCACAAGTAGCCCTGTCAGTTCCCGACATAGAACAGCACCCTCATGAAGTACATTCCATATAAATTTTTGACAACTTGAAGCTGGGATCAGACTGGAAAGATGTTCTGTAAGCGTGTGAGACGATGTGTTAATCATTCTGATGTCGGGGGGGAGAGGGAGATCGGGACGAGGAATGAGAGACAGAGTGCTGTGGGGAGAAACGACCTCGCTTCACCTGTAGACTAGACCTCTAAGGCAATCGAAAAGAGGAATGATGAAAGTTACTATGGTGAATTGGTCCTTGAGGCTTGATTTTTGATGTTTCTGTCATCTTCCCTTCAGCCCATGTTTACTGTGTGAACCCTGCCTGGAGTGCGGCGCAACTTGCCTAGCTCTGCCTTATCTAACCCCCAGCAGATTTCTCACCACTCTGCTCTCTGTCTGAACACAAACACACACACAGACTACACACTATGTTCAACTCCTCCAGGGCCTTAATTTAGCCCTCAGTGTGAAGTGCAGGAAGCTCTGTACGTCTTGCTGTCTGCTTGGTTCGTCCCCTGGAGATAACATGTCTCTGGACAGCTGGGAGAGATAGGGACTCTGAGACAAATGTTAAAACACATGAGCCCTATATGAGCATGTATGGACATTTCTACATGGCTTACCATGATGTGTGCGCATGCGCATGTGTTCCAGGTATTTATGCACAAAGATAGCAAAGTCTGGTATACTGAAGTATTCCGACAAGTCCCCACTATGAATAATGAGATTGACATTAACAATTGGGCATAAAGGTTGGGTTATTGAGGTTAAAGCTAGGGGATAGGGAATATGGATTTCTGTGTTTCACATCCCCGCAGGGATACAAAAAACAATTGTGTGTGTGTGCCTTTGTGTATGTGTCTGTGTGTGTGTGTGTGTCTGCATGGTATGGGTATACACAAGGCATCATTGCAGGAATTACGTACATATGCAACTATTTTGGAAAACGCGATTACGTTCAGTATGAACATATCGGCAGTACTTCACATTCAATACCAAAATATCCCAGTGCTATTGGTGATTAATGACTCACAATTACAATCATTGTCAACATATGAGAAGTGCTCTAGCAGAACCCGGCCGCAAGAGTGGCTGTTTACTAGGGCATCGTGGTCAGGGATGGTGGGTGGGTGTTTTTTCACTGTCCAATGATAGTGAGTCTGATTCCATCTAGATGCAACACATTTTGGGGAACTGTTTTGTTAGTGAATTGGGGAAGACATTTTTTGTTAGTGAATTGTTTTGTTTAGACATCTGTTTTTCTGCCTTTGTAACATTACTCTTTGCCTTCATCCTAACCTCAGTACTGTGATGTTTAACCTTAACCATAACCTAACCCTAATCCGAACCCTAATGCCAGTACTGCTATGCCGAACCCTAAATTAACTTGAACCATTAACCGGTTTCCTAACACAATAAAATATGGAAAAGTCCAAAGGGGTGAATACTTTTAATAGCCACTGTATATCTTATATATTTGTTAGGTCTGTGTGTATGTATTGTATCTTTGACTATAACAGTTGAAAACCACAAAAACTCATGTTCCCTGCACTATTTCCTTCCAGAATATGTTCATTACTCATTTTTTAGGCCAAACTGTTGGGGTACTACAGACATTTCTGTGACTTCTGCCTTTTCAGGAACCGTTTACTCTGCGGTTTCACAGGAGCTCAAAAAAACACACCCATAAAAAAAGACACACACACACACACACACACACACACACACACACACACAGAGCTATTTCAGAACGTGATGAAGTCAGTCTCGAGGGCAATACACTTGATGTCTGACCCATTAAAAACACTCACTCAGAATATCCAATCTTCTTTTCTACCTAATATAGATTTGCTAAACTTAGAAAAAAGAAAAAGAAACAGATCACATAAGTTTAGTAAATTAACACAGAGTAATTTAAAAGTTATATGAATGGCATTTTGATTAATGTGACTTGTTTATTGGTAAGTTGGTAACTGCAAGTTTGGCACTCAATGTATATGTGGTTCTTGTTAATGGCATTGTTATTATTGTCCTACAACATAACTTTCTTTGCTTCCAATGTTAAGGAAGGCCTACGTCCCTTGTGAAATGTTTGAACACATGAGCACTCTTCATTAACAATAATGAAAATATTCTTTTTATTATTATTCATTATTATTTACAGGCCGGCTGTATTGTTGCCAGCCAGGTACACAGTTAATAATGACCAGAAAGACATTTTCAATATTGTTAGTAATGATTTAGCAATTCATGTGACTAGTACAAACTAGCCAAAGATTCAATGCACAAAATGAAATACTTAATTAAACAGCATTCTGGTGCAGATCTGTCACACATCTGCCACTGAAGCATTAAAGGCAGTCATCCACACACAGTGAGTACCTCCTCATTAACTATAGTGTCTCCTATCACAAGGACAAGGTGTGCTCCAGAGACATCCATTTTCTCTCACTACATCATCATCAATTGGCCTCAGCTACAGCAGCATAGGAGACAAACGCACCATCGACCAAAAGGCATTTTGTCAAACAAAAACATCTGCATTCTGTTCTACGCATATGTAGAGCACGAACAATCAAGCTGTCTTCTTGTCCACCTGCATCACACCGTTCAGAGGCTTTGGGGATATTTATATAGAGATTTTATATACTGTATGTGTGTGTGTGTGTTTGTAATATATATATATATATATATATATATATATATATACACATGTACATACAGATGAGAGACAAATTAAAGTCTCAGTAACGTTTTGAGTCATGAGCCGCCAGAACAGATTCAAGGTCTCTTGGCACGGATCCTACGAGTTTCTGGAACTCTACTGGAGGGATGGAACACCATTCTTCCAAAAGATACTCATTTGATTTTGGATCAGCGCTGCCTGACCTGTCGGTCCGAAATCTCCCATAGGTGTTCACATCCTTTTCATACTCATCAAACTATTCAGTGTGTCCCCTGTGAATGGGGGCATTGTCATCCAGAGGGGGTAATTGTATCCAAACTTTTGATATCTATCTATCTATCTATCTATCTAACGCAGAAAGACAGTGAGATAGATACAAACAGAGAGGCAGAGTTAAACCCTGGATATGATAATGAATAATAAATGCCCTGTTGAATACGCACGGACTCCTGATGTGCATTGGTCCTGTTTGAAGTGGAATAGGGCTACTACACTAGGGTCTTCGTCTGTGAAGGATACTCAGGGACTGGACCCATTCCCACACACACGGACAACAGTGCACTAATGCAATCGACAGTTACTGTTACCCAAACACGTACGCACACGTAGACGCGCAAACACACTTGCACACAGTCGCACAGCAGTCAGTGCCAACTGAAATCTATGACCATGCAATTGAGGACTGCTAGAATGAAACAGGACTGCAGGAGTGACAAAAGAAGCATCTGAAAAGGAAACTAGCTCGTCTGTAACTGATTCACACGGGCAATCAGATGTATTCCATTTTCAAAGTGAATCGTGTGCCTCGAACCCCATGCAAAGGGGGAGGAGACACCAAGTTCATGACCGTCCAATCAGACTCACACTAGGATGAGCCCCTTCTTTTAGACAGGCGTCAGGGCGGTTAACGTTGCGTCTCCCGTCAGCCAATCTGGGCGCCGGTGTGGCAGTTCTCCCACCCCACCTCCCCCCAAGGCTCCGATCCCTGTCGACATTCCCTCCCATCACACCTGTCCCCCCCATGTCTTTCCAACCACCCATGTCTTCACCCAGTCCAACGTGAGCAAATGTGCCATCATAATTAATGTTGTACATCCCACGGAGACAATGTCTGAACATAATTCCATGTCTCATGTCCCACTGGAGACCTGAGCCTGTGTCTGTGACCGAGTCTGTGTCCGAGTCTGGGACCGAGTCTGTGTCTGAGTCTGTGACCGAGCCTGTGTCTGTGACCGAGTCTGTGTCTGGGACCGAGTCTGTGTCTGAGTCTGTGTCTGGGACCGAGTCTGTGTCTGAGTCTGTGTCTGGGACAGAGTCTGTGTCCGAGTCTGTGTCTGTGACCGAGTCTGTGTCCGAGTCTGTGTCTGAGTCTGTGTCTGTGACCGAGTCTGTGACTGAGTCTGTGTCTGTGACCGAGTCCGTGTCTGAGTCTGTGTCTGAGTCTGTGTCTGGGACCATGGATCCCAGTCAAAGCTTATGTTTACATACCGGGCCTGTCTCTCCTGCAGTACAATGTCAGATCAGTCCAGCCCTAACCCTTTCTGTGTTCCAGTGCAGTTCCAGCCCAGCTGTAATAACCACCCAGTCAAACCGGAAGGTTCCCCCTCCCACAGAGACCCCAGTGTTCTGGGGACCGAGGTTTCAACTCTCCCTCCCTCCCTCCTCGAGCAGCGAGAGAGAGAGAGCTCAGGGGTGTGGGAGTTCTACGAGGAGTGATATAACTGCTGGACACTGTGCCAGAGTTTAAACACAACACAACACACGCACGCACGCGCGCGCGCACACACAAACACACACACACACACACGTGACATTAGGGAGGTCAGTCTCCCGCAGAGTACACTACCTCGTTCAGAAAATCTGAATGGAGAGAAAATTGTGAGAAGTGTAATTTTCACGTCCCTGCTCTCCTGAAGCCAGCCACGCCTCAGGGACAAAACCTTTAGTAATAAAGATGTCTGCCCAGGCCTTGCCAACACAGAGCTGCCGGGCAGAACAAGGACCGAACCCCCCCTCACTAACTTGTTATACGGGGGGGATGGAGAGGCCAACACAGACTAACATGTTTGCATTGAGTGCAGGCAGAAAGACAACCAGGACGGTTGCTTGGCAACACTAATCCCACAAAGTACATCCCATAATTCTGTGTTTGAGAGGAGAGGACAGATACATAGATCATGCCTGGGTTACTTCTGTGGTGAGATCACTCTCTATAAACTACAGCAATTAACGGAGAGACTCTCAATTAGGAGAGAGGACACCGGGAATGATTCCGATAACTCACTATCATGCTAATGTATGTCCTTGTTGAAGACAACACTAAGTCTGGATGTTATATTGATATCTACTGTTCTGGTGCTATATCCTAGTTATCTTTTGAAGCACTGCTGAGATTATTCATTGAGCTGGATTTTTTTTGTCCAGGACTAGGCTTAGTCTTACTGACAAATCAGCCCTTTTTAGTGAGTTAACCACTAAGAATTAGACCAGTGTGTCTTCACATTTCCATAGTAATTGTTAGGAGTCTATCAGTAGCCACATGAAAGCCATTAAAAGGCTGCTGGTAACTGATCCCATAGTTCTAGCATATCCCGCTGTACTCTTGATCAAGGCACTTAACCCCCCACCATGTACAATTAATGCACTGTTAGGCTACTGCAGAAAACCCATGGGTCCTTCCATATGAAGAGCTGCCGGGTTTGCAGGCATGTGATCCACTCCTAAATCACATGAGCCTTTCGATGTCTTGTCCTGTAGCATATTATTGAATTACCATGTGGTTGCAGTGGGGATCAGGCTTGAACAGTCCCAAGCTCCAGCTTACAAGAAAATATTGCAACAATGCAACACAAAACTAAACTAACTAATGTCTAAAACATTTAATGAATGTATCAAATGCGTAAGGCTACTTTAAAGTGGCTAGCAAATGTTAACTATAAGCAAGAGCATGGAAGCTTTTTGTCGATTCGACTATTAGATTATCGTAACAGCCATGGAAACACGTCTGGCAACAACACTGATAAACATATAATATGCTAGTCGCCTACCAGCTGATATCCTATCTTACTCTCCCTCTCTTCGAGCAACAGCCCAATCACTCTTCCTGTATACTGACAAATACATAGCTTCAAGATGGGCAGACCTCCTGATATGTGCATTGTAAACAACATCTCCTTCTCACCGACTGTTAACCCTTGGCCCCCCAGGGGTGTGTCTCCATCCCTCTGCTTCACTCCCTGTTCACCCAGGGCTGCATGGGTCTGCACGACACCATCTCCGTCATCAAGGTTGTCAAGCACACCACACAGATCTAGGCCAGGCAACCAACAACGAGTCATCGGCCTACAGGGAGGAGGTACGGAAACTGGCATTGAGGTGCCAGTATAACAACCTCCTTCATCGTCAGCAAAACAAAGGACATGACTGTTGACTTTGGGAAGGAGGAGGGAGCACGCTTGATTTACATCAACAGGAGCCGTAGAGGAGTCAGCAGTTCTAAGTTCCTTAGCATTCACATCATCAAGGACTTGCCAAAGACTATTAACACCATCACTGTTGTCAGGAGGTTATAGCTCTACTACCTAAAAAGGTTCAGCATGCCAAGCTGGGTCCTCTTCCAATACTACAGCTGTACCATGAAGTATTTCCTGACCGGCTGCATCGTGGCCTGGTGCATGGGACATATTCCTCACACAACCACAAGTACCTAAAGCAGGTAGTGAAGATGGCCCAGTAAACGTTGAGACAAAGCTCACAGGGAATAATGGAACCAAACACTGGGACCAAACCAATCCAGGATATCTATCTGTATTATCATGCACAGTCCAGCCATGTGATCTTTTGGTTGGGCTGTTTAACAGGTGTCCTGGCTCTCTGTAGTCACTAAAGACCTCATGGCCAAGAGTCAAGGTGTTAACCCAGGTGCCCTGGCTATTTTCAATCTGGCCCTCCTATCATCATGGCCATTTCAGTCAGCTCCCTTCATCTGTACATTTTTTTTTGTATGTACTACTCGTATACAGTAATATACTGTATGTACAATAAGTCACTCTGGAAAAGAGAATCAGGTAAAAGACTAATTGTACTGCAAAATCTAAGCATTGCCACTCCCCATCAAACACAATCAATGTGAAAATACTGCAAATACTGTACTTGTGTGCGGTGAGATATTTTCAGCATTTAGCTAGGGGCGCAGAAGTTGCCCTAGGAGTGGTAGCTGTAGTAGTGGAACTGTAATGAACAGAGATACAAGAGGTCACGCTTCCTGCTCCTCCTCAACTGAGGGGGTTGGACTGAGATCTCCTCTCATATACTGCTAAAGACACTGCAGCACTAATTAAAAACCAGAAGAAATGGAACTGAATAACTGTCCCTGCTGTCAAGGGTATAAAAAATAATTTCACCTTGAACATCACACATTTGGCAAAAGATTTCATATAAAGCCTAGCAAATAAGCCCCTCCATATGCTAGGCTGTATTTTTATTATATTCCTCTATACCAGGGATTTGTTTTGAGTTAGTTTTCCACAGGCCAGAATATAAATAACCTGATCTACAAACTTATGTAACAGATATTTATACATAATGACTTCATTTTCATTTCAATTTAATAACAATTATAAAATCACCAATGTACCCCTTTAGTAAACTATTTAATTATTATTGTTGTGGGGATGTAGGCCTACTTCTCTTTCATTAGTCTAGAAAATAGGTCTATGTAAACTAAGTTCAATGTCCAAATTATTTTTCCCTGTTTCCAACCACTCCTACACTGTTCTGTTCACCTTCACCTGCTTCGTTATCCCTGCAACTGCTTTCTGGTCTTCATCAGGCATATTCCCATTAGTGTGTTTAATAGCTGAGTTATGAGGCTGTACAAACTGTACAAAATGGAAATATTTGCATACCTTGTGCCCACAGCTGATCAATTTTTCTTTTTTGGCACTCATACCCTTGTATGTATTTGTTAAGGTTACATAACCTTCAGATGCCTGAGCAAACAAAAGAAAATTGGCTAGCCATTGCTGAGGGTTACAAGACAACATGGAGTTGTCCTTACAGGTATTTTAACTGTATTTGTAACTGGTAGTTTGGATTCTGTAAACTGATTGTGTGACCAGCTTTCTATGCTGAACGGTTGGCCACAGATAAACCAACTCCTGTTAATTCCAGTTAAAAATTATGAGATAATACTGTCTGTATTATGTGGTATTACTGAGGTTCATATAAGCCTTGTACTGGCTCTCTTGTGCAAAATGGATTTCAGAGGATACCTTCCTTGTCCTTTCCCTGCAAATAGTCCTGTTAACCTTTAATCCAAGATGGCGCCAGTGTGTTGGTTGGCAAGCTGTTTCATCGAATTGCTTAGTATGTTCCTGTTGATTGTCTACCTGTCTGCCCAAGTTGCCTCCTCGCTCGTAGAATATGAATGTCAAGCTCTCCTCAACATTCGGTTCGCTGCTGCTGATCTATGCAGTTGGAGCCCAGGAGGACAGAAGTTCATTGTCTCTTTTCATTTCGATATTGGCAGGTCTGTGCCAGCTTCCCTACTGCACCTCTCACAAGAGGAAACGTCGCAGAAAACAGGGTAAACGAGGAGGCGTATTGGCTAGGATTAGACATACCCCTTGGCCAAGGGAGATAAGACATACCTCTTGGCCACCTGGAGATCCTCCCTGCCGCAATCCATTCATCTGTCTGAGATATGCCTGCCTCCTATTCTTCTGGATCTGGCACAAACAGCACTGTACTTGCCAGTTAGACCTCATGTTCATAAAGGAAGAATCAACCATTGTTATTTACGTTCGCTAGGTTAAAATCCCTTTCCAAAGAATCCTGGTGATCCTGTTTCATGCCATTTGGCCGAACCCATCTCGGTTAAAATGGCCCTGGTAAACGCAAGGTCGATGTTGAACAAACTTTTATTTTGAATGATTTCTTTTTATCCCGTAAATTTGATTTGCTTAGAATAGATTGTTTGTGTCTGAGACATGGCTTAATGGCAGTGAGTTAAGCCCTCTTTCTGAACTTTCTCCCAGCGACTGACTTTTTTATCTCCCCCAGAATCGCTGGTCGTGGTGCAGGATTTGCTGTAATTTTTGCCGGGCCGTGTAAGTGGTCCGGCATCCTCTACTGTACCTACTTCTGATAATCTTCTCATTAATGGTGCTTTTAACATTCAGGTTTGCTTTCCATCTAAGCCTATGGTTAGACAATTTTTATAACTTACTGACTCAATCTCACTCTGTTATGGAACCTACTCACCAGCACGGTCATACACTAGATCTTTTTATCATTTGGCTTTCCGATTTGCATTGTTGAGATAGATGACATTTGTTTGTCTGCTCATGAACCTGTTATTTTTAATGCCACTCTCCCATGTCTAGTCCCAAAACATAAACTGCCAGGCAACTTTTCTCGCTTTATTAACCCTTCCACTGCCAAACATTTCTCAGATTCCTACAAGGTTTCTGTTCTCACCAGCAGTATTTCGAATCCATCCTCTAACCTGTGTAGAGGGGTTAGTCACTATGATTATTTCCACTTGCTCTGGGATTCTGTATCCAGTTGCTCCTTTTAAAAAGAGGGGAGTGAAAACTAGAGCTCAGCCTTGGCTGAATAATGTTACACATACTCTCAGACAGGAGTGCAGAAAAGCAGATAGAAAATGGAAAAAGGACAAGTTGCAAGTGTCATATGAAATTCTGAGAGATTGTTTAATACAATATCAGCTGTCTGTTAAAACAGCAAGAGCTAAATATTTCTCTGACATTTCTCGAACAACTCTAATAATCATCGGTCTTGTTCAGCACGATAAACAAAGCTTTACACCCAGTTGCTACTTACAGCCTTACCTGATGTGACTCCTGAGACTTGTGAAGACTTCCTGACCTTCTTCACTGGCAAGATTGATGCCATAAGATCTTACATCTTACCTCCAGATCACGACCCCTCCGATTTAGCCAGATCATGACCTGCTCTTCATAACCAGTTTGTACCTGTATCTCTTTCACATGTGACAGAAATAGTGTCAAGCATGAAGCCTTCTACCTGCCCCCAGGATATTGTTCCCTCACACCTTTTTAAAGAAGTGCTTAACACTATTGGTCTCAGTTGATTGTCCATAATAAATAGCTGCCTCATCAATGGCACTGTCCCGACTTGTTTTAAACATGCAGTGGTCCAGCCCCTTATTAAAAAGCTTAATCTTGACATAACAGTTGTTAATAATTTCCACCCCATTTCAAAATTGCCTTTCCTATCAAAAGTTCAAGAAAGTTATTTTTTTCTAGCTTTCCTTCTTTTTAAATGAAAACCATATTCTAGATAAATTTCAGTCAGATTTTAGGGCATGCCATAGCACTGAGTCGGCTCTTAAGGTGTTAAATGATTTGTTGTTGTTTAGGGACAATGGAAATTGTGCTATTTTAATTCTGCTTGTACTTAGTGCTGCCTTTCACACGATTGAGCATACCATTCTTCTAGATCGTCTTGAGCTAGAAGTTGGCATACAGGGTACTGCCCTAAAGCTGTTTACATCATATTTGAGAGACAGGACATTTTCTGTAAACATCGGTAATTTCTACTCCTCCTCTGCATCAATCAACTGTGGGGTACCTCAAGGCTCTGTCCTAGGCCCCATCTTATTCACCTTATATATGCTTCCCTTGGGCTCCATCTTTCAGAAAAATAACATCTCTTACCGTTGCTATGCCGATGACATACAGTTGTACCTTCCCCTGAAACTTGGTGATAAGAAATCCCTGAAATCACTTTTTGATTAGCTTAGAGACAAAACATACTGGCTAGCTAAAAACATGCTAATTAAATAACACAAAAACAGATGTTACATAATGTTACAAACAGAAGTTGCTGTATTTGGACCCACAGACTCCACCAAAGCTATTGTTAATAACTTAGGGCCCCTATCATCAATGTACATAACTATGCAAAAAGTTCGACAGACAAGTAAATGCTGTTTTTCCAGCTCCGGGCCATTGCCAAATTGAAACCCTTTCTTACTTTCATGGATTTGGAGACAGTTATTCATGCATTAATTTCCTCCTGTCTGGACAATTGGCAACACGTTGTATATGGGAGTCTGTCAGCCGTTCTTGTCTCGCCTTCAGCTAGTCCAAAATGCAGCTGCTAAGCTTTTAACCAGTACTAAGAAGAGAGAGCATCATCCCTCTATTGGCCTCTCTCCACTGGCTACCTGTCATATATAGGACTGATTTTAAGGTTCTTTTATTTGTTTTTAATACACTACATGGATCAGCACCCTCCTATATTTCTGACCTCCTTATCCACCACTCTTCCTCAAGGACCCTTAGGTCTTCCAACCAACTGCTTTTGTGTGCTCCATGGTCCCGATTAAAGTTTAAAGGGGACTGTGTCTTTTCTGTTGCTGCTCCAAAGATGTGGAATAGCCTACCTTTATATAATAGGTCTTCCACTAGTAACGACAATTTTAAATCCCACCTTAAGACCTATATTTTTTCTTTAGCATTTGAGTCTGCAAATGCGTAGGAAGTTGTGTTTATGTCTGTCATAGCCTATGTAAAGTTTAGTTAGCTATGTTTAGCTAGCTATGTGTTTTAAGTATGGTTTTCTTTTTGCTGTCCCAGACACTTTATTGTACAGCACTTTGGTTGGCACTTGTTGTTTTTAAATGTGCTTTATAAATAAATGTGACTTGACAACACCGTGGGATGCATTTTTGGTTATTAAAATCTCCCACCTAAAGACAGAAGCAATCGTTAAGGCCACCTGCATTCCATACAATTGCTTGAGGAAAGATAACAGTAAAGGGGAAAGAATGACAGAGGGTTGTAATACCACTGTATAAAACAATAAGACCAATTCATCTGATAGGGAGCAACCAAGCCTCCTAGGATTAGTGAGATATTCAGTAAATGTTGCATCTACTTCAACTCCAACAGAACAAGTGCCCTGGAGGCACCGTAATGTTTTATGCCCTAATAAGAAAACAGTGAAGGTGCTCTAAGGTTGAGAGATTTAAATAGTTAATAAGGAAGTTAATAAATAAACATGTTTACATAGAAACTTTTTATATTTTCTCCAGCCAAACAATTATATTTATGAGATACTTTTGGTGAAAGCCTTGTCCTCATTGCACCTTTGTTCTTAGACCTAACAAAGGAGGCCTATCAGTGTACTTTATAGACCAGTCAACAGATCAGAGTGAAATAGACAAAAGGTCAAGTTATTTAATTAAAAATGGCCACCTCCTCCACCCTCCTTCACCTCTCTCTCTTCAAAGACCTCCTTTTCCCCCACCACTCAGCATCCAACCAGTAGTATAGGCTGCCAAGAGGATGTAGCTTAGACCTCCTCCTGTGTCACCAGGACTCAGTTTACAGTCCAGACAGATTCAGGTCAGGATGGAGAACAACACAGGCAGATAACCATTGTACATTCAAATTGCTTAGTTAATATAGTGAATCGCAACAGTGAAGGCTGAACGTTACCAGGTGTCAGGACTGCCTGACTAGAATGCCTCCACACCATATCATATGTGGAGGCCAATCTCCCAAGACACCAAATACTTAAATTGTTTTTGTGTTTGTTAACTTTGAGATTCAATTTGTGATGACAAGCGCTGTATAAAATATTACTCCTCATCAGGAATAGTGAAGTACAATGAATAGAGGACCATTTAGGGTGCAGACATCGGTTTTCCAAATGTTAAGGCGTCTGAGATGGATGAACACCTAGTCTATACCACTTCAGCGGGCAGTCATCCTACAATAAAATAAGCCATTCTAGAAACACAGTGCTTCTTAATAGCAACACAACCATGGGATGAAATAATAATGAACCTTCACGAAAACAGATCAGACCTGATTAGTTCTGATCATTGCAACACAGCGATTGGAAATGCATTGCTGCGTTTTACAAAACAAGTCACACAAAAGACATTTTAGATGAGAGATAAGACCTCAGTGATGCCTAGATCAGAGCGACTGATTCAGGGTGCAAGCTGAGGAAGTAAGGCTGTTACAGCCGCTGCTAACTAATGGGTCATCTAGTCTTGAGGTAAAGACATCACAACAGCCCAAGGGTTTGCTTTTATCCATCCATGTTTGGAGGCTAAGTTCTAATACTGGTAAGAACCATCCTTTCTAAGAAGAAGAATACAAAGTAGTGGAGGTGGACCAAACCCTCAACAAATAAGACACTACTCAGCTGGCATACCGAAATGTGGCAAGGTCTCAGTGAGATCAAAGTAACATCCTCTTCCATTCGGGGTGGGGGTAGGGTATCGTAGGAAATGAAAGGTTGGCAGATCGAATCCCAGAACCAGGTGAAAGGTGAAAAATTTGTTGTTCTGTCCCTGAGCAAGGGAGTTAATCCTAATTGCTTACTTGTCATTGCTGAAAATTAAACCGGGAGTGAGAACAGGTCATAGCCAGGACTGTCACTGTATTTTGTGGCTAGAGTAAAGCCTTCGGCAATACTTTGGAAATAGCTGTCTGAGGAATAATTAGCGTCTTTAGCCTGCGTCTTTAGCATTTGGAAAAGGGAAGCTTGCTAGTCTAGGCATGTTACTGTGAGAGAATCAGGGAAGTGGTGGTTGACTCCCCTATCCAACACCTTCAACCAAGGAGACTAGAAAACCAAGGCAAAACATGCACATATGCATGCATGCACTCCCGTACATTTAAAATCTGCACAAATATAAACACATAACATTTAAACAGTTAGAGGTTTGCCCCACGCATGTCTGTAAGTTGTAGGTCCCATATCTAACATCTGTATGTAGTGTTGCAATGTCCTACAAGCTCTAACTCAGACCTGCCTTTTCCCAGGAGTTCTCCACACATAATCAAGTGCAGATCTCTCTCTACAATCTCCCTGTATACTCCGAATCTCTCTCTCTAGTGTCTCAAACACTCCCCTCTGGCAACATTCTGCTGTAAACCAATGGCCCACTTTCAAATCCAATAAAGAGCCAGCCAGAACTCTCCTACTCTGCTCTCAGAGATACATCACAAGGCATGGGCAAAGGGGATGAAATAGAGATGAAGAGAAATAGAGACAGAGATAGACATAGAGAGGGAGAAAGGGGGAGACAGAGAGGGATAAGGGGAGGGGGAGTTCCACAGACAGGGTAGGCTAATATAGGTGGAGTGTGGATTCTTAGGGCTGCTCCCTGCATGGACTGTACATATTTTGCCTCCTGCCCACCTTTCTTCAAAGGTTTCCCTCTTCTTTCATCTTTAGACCTGTTCCTTCCAGTCCTTCTTCCTTCCCCATTTCTTCCCCTTCTGGCTATAGCACAGGATATAAACAGAAGTGGAGGATCATGTTTTTGGCTATACCGTTTCTAGCTAGAGCAGTCCATGTGGGGGTTTGGGCTTGGAGCATGTGAAATCACAGCTCCATTAGACAAACTATGCAAATCCAACTCATGAAGGAATAACATGGAGAGCCCACACTAGGACTTAGCCATTCATTATTTGTGGACTTAGTCATTTAGTTTATTAGATAATTTAAAAACAAGGTGCACATATAAATGTCTGTACTCAATTATAATTATTGAGAACAACTGCAAAAAGTCTAGGATTTCAAGAAAGGAGCTAATTCTCTCATTCCGAACCACAAGCCACCTGTGCTCGTTTGTCACCCTCTGGTCTAATTACAGGGAGATCAGAAACAAGCAGCGGACAGCAATGCTGGTCGAAACCTCATCAGAGGCCCTTTTGCTGATTGATTACCTAACTATGAAGACAGTGGCCATTATCAAGAACAGCAGGCGTCAGAGCACCTCTAGCTAGCCAGCCAAGGCCTGATATTGTTAATGTTGACAAGGCTGTACAGTAGAGTGGAGGGTAGTTAGAGGAAGAATAGAAGTAGAGGAGTTAGAGGAGCAGGAGAAGTAGATAGATGAATGGGGGGTTAAATGGGGGAAAGGTGGAAGCTGTACTAACTATACAGGGAATGATGGAGGTAGAAGATGTGAGGGCTTTAGGCCCACCTGGCAAACAAGGGACATCCTGAGGACATTAAGTGACATTCCCATAAGCCCCGTTAAAAGGGTTTCGACAAGACATTATCCACGGAACATTCAATGACCAAGGGGATGTTTGATCGTAAGTAAGGGGACATGAATAATTGTGCCAAAGAAATTTTCCATTTTACTAGTCTTAAGTTGAATTTGGAAACAGATGCTGTTTCCCACCTATCTAACTGTAATAAATTGCTCAAAAATACACTACTGTTCACAGTGATCTTTATTTAGGTGTAAAAGTAGTATAAATACTTGTGATTGAGAAAATGATTTTCAAGGAGAGTTAACATGGATCGTCTTGGCTAGTTAACTGTACGCAATACTTGAGCTAGCTAACATTTGCTAGCAAGCTGTCCATTTCTTCACAGTACATTTAGCAAAAAAGGTACAGCTATGGTAACAATACATCGAAAACACCTTAGTTAAGTAGGTTAATTCTCATGGTAGTAACTGGCAACATTTTGGATAGCTAACATAAGTTAGCCAGATAGCTAGCTGCAGTCAGCATCAACGTCTGTCTAACGTTCTTGCTAACACTAGCTAAAAACAGTTTCACGTTTTTATTAATCGGATGCACAGCATTCCCTCACATTCTCCTATGATTGAAACCTTGCCTCAAGTTCACAAAGTTTGTTCTATAATGTTTGGACATTTTCAAGCCAGAAACTTCGTATGGAGACTGTGTAACTTGTGATATCAGCCTAGCTTGGAATCACCTTTTCTTGTTCTTTGAGCCCTTTGTCCATCTCAGTCACCTTTTTGGCAGGTGCATTTTCTGGGAAATGGTGAGGGTTGGACCAGTGTATGTTATAATCCCTGTGTGGTAAGCTGAGAGATGTCTACAGTCCAATCCATTATCCAAAAGTGATATGTGCAATTTGAGTAAACAACATGAAAATGTCCACACAAAAAAATAAATGATGATGCCAAATCACAGCACAATAAAGAACTACTACAATAAAGCACAACTGCACAAAACACGCAGGAAACATAAATAAGGACCAGGGGACATTTTAATCAGAAAAGTGGTGTTCTTAATAGAGACAAATTTAACCTAAATAATTACTTTTGTAGAAGTAGGTGCAGGGATATGCTTTACAGTTGTGAAACATGCCAAGTAATCAGAAAAAAAAAACGTATTCAGCATCCTTAGCAAGCCCAGTAAAATGCAGTAGGTATAAATTCCAAACCTGTCTGCTAGCCTTTAAGACTTTTAATACAATTTATTGGGGCCAATCCTGAGACAGAAACAATGATAGCGCAATGAAAATAAATGCACCTAACAAAAATCCCTCTAAAGATGTTAACTTACTCCCAAACAAAATATATTTCTCTTCACATGCATTTGTAACCATCTGGCTGAATAGTTCATGGGAAAACTGAAATTTCTGTACTATTGTTCAAATAAGGACAAGTGGAAAGTGTTATTATATGTCACAGCAACATTCCAGTTGGACCTTGAGTTCAGGTGATGACTATATTCATTTAATTCTTTAATGGAAAGTGTATTTGGAACACGTAACATGAAATACAGCACATGAGTTTTTCCGTAACTTGTGTGTGTATTTGTGTGTCTGCGCAAGCTGACAGAGCTCTGGTTTTGTGGGAATGACAAGAGATATTCTCTTCCCGGTATTTCTGAACTCCTTTAAACAAAATGTTAAATGCCTGAGTCGGCAGATGCATAGACGAGTTCTTCCCTCTCTTTCTGTCATTGGCTGTGACAGGCCTCCTGCACACAGGACAAACCAGACAGGAACAAACAGCTCTGCCTTTAAACAAAATTGTTCTGCGTAAACAACTATAGTTGGTTTACACAGGACTAGCTTGCTTCTCAGTCTTCATTTCTTTACAAGGGTTATTTAAATTATAATAATGGATTTTTTTGTTGTATTTAATTGTTTGGGGTGAAATCAATCAGTTCTATTTCATTGTGTTTCTACTGAAGGAAATTATAATATTGATCCTGGCTCAGTTAACTGACTGTGCCCTTCCTTTGTGTCTCTAAATACTGTACCTGTCTCCCCAGCCTCTCCATCCTACTGTCTTGTTATTAAAGTAATAAAAAATACAAATAAATATATACATTTTTTAAAAGAATAACAGGTTTATTTTATTATTATCTTTAATTAGAGAAGTAGTCAAATATTCAGCTGCCAGCAAAAAAAATTAAATATTGAAAGCAGACTTGCTTAAACTGTCAGTGAAGATATGGGCAGGGTGTGGTTGAGCCATTTGGCACAATTTGTTTATAATTTGCTCTCTCTCTGCTTTCAATTCCCGGTGGAGTTGAGTTATGTGTACCTAATACTACTGGGTTGTTTTGTTGTCCCACCGAGCTATCTTAAGATGAATGCATTAAAAGTCGCTCTGGACAAGTGTCTGCTAAATAGCTAAAATGGGAAAACTTAATTGGTGGGTTTCCTTGTATATATATCCCTGTGCATAAAAATAATGCCTAAACATACTGTATTGCAATTTTTTTGTTTTGAGCAGTTAAGTGACAAACCGATATGAAATAGCTTCTAAAGCAAAGATTTTGTAGAAATCGAGATTGATGTCTGCTTGCAAGAGTGCCATCCAAATAATTTAGTTGTTAAAGGGTGTGACGTGTGTGAAGTGAAACCAGGCAGGCAGACAGTGATCTAAGCTAGCTGTCTGGGCTGATTGGCCGAGACAGAAAAAAAGAGAGAAGGTGAAGTGATGATGGATAGAGAAATAGCAGTTATTTCCACACTTTTAGAAATGTTTGGTGGAAACTGCTTCTGTTTGTTGATAGAGTTTACATAGTGTGGGAATTTGTGGAAACAGGCTTTATAGAAAGAAATGTGCAATGGGCGCGTAATATCAGCATAATTGTGTATTCACAGCATTTAGGAATTTTGAGAATGCCACATTTTTATAAAACATATTGTAAGTACATACATCTGCTTTTCCTGAAACATTTTGAATTTCAAAAAGATGTGAATGAAATGTGTTTTAATTTTTGTTTTTTAAGTCAAGGGGCGTCCATAGAGGCAGGGGTGTAGATTTAAGGGGGACAGCGGGTTCATGTCTGCCAAAATAGAGAAAGGTCCATTTGAACACCCCGGAAAATACTGAAAATCCCGGGAACCACTGACCCTGACCGCCTTAATTTGAAACACAAACCTACGCACTTGCATAGAAGAGACAGAAAGGTACGGGCAGTTGGCGTAGAGGATGTAGCGTACTTTTTAAACTTGCCCATAGTACAGTTTTGTATTGATTCAAGTGGGCCAAGAGCAGAAGTAGTTGTTCCTCTGGACTTAAAATAAAAATATGAATCACAAAAACATAAGGGCTATGAAGCATTATAGGCAATGTTTTGTCAAGAGATCAATCCACCGACATGTATCCAAAGAGATTATTCATTTAAGCTCTCTAAACAAAAAAAAAAGCAAACTTTTACATACACAGGAATTTCCATTCGACTTCACTGGGACTCATGACCACAGTATTTCCGGTGCCCTAGATACAGCCTTGAGCACAACATGATGTATTTAAAACATCAAGCCATGGTGTGATTCTATTTCTGCAGTTACACCACAGGGTTGCCTTTTATTTGAAAAAAAGCTTGCTAAAACAACTGCCCTCCTACACACACAGTGACAAACACATAAACCTCTACGTGGCTATTCACTGTGTCTACATTGTTCGATTGTGAAAAATATAAACAGAGTCCATTCCAATTAAAGTTTAACCATAATCGCCCCAGAGGTAATTAAAATCATGATTTTTCCACATTCCTCAGTATACATCCTTTATGTCTAAGATGGTCCCACATTATTACAGTACTTTCCATTTATTAGAACAATAAGGATGAAATACAGATGAAATGCATGCTAAACCAGTCTACATCAGTCATTTTCATACGTAACACAACAACAGTACATGATTATACCTTTCCACATACGTTTCCCAGGTGAGTACACTAAGAACACATTCCTATTTACAGAATCAACATGGGAGAACTTCTCTTGCTCAGGGAAAGAAGGGTTTTAAAACTTGTCGGCTCTGGGATTAGAACCAGTGATCTTGCTTACTGGCCCAATGCTTTTGACCACTAGGCCATCCTGATGTAACAACACAAGACCAAATACATTCAATGATTACATTCATACTACATATGTCATTATCCCATTAAGTTACTGATATATAAAGAGCATTCTTGGTATGATGTCAAAAAGGGTTAATTGAGACATTCTGCAAAATTCTTCTAGGACTGTAACGATATGTATTCAATGTGCCTGCAGTACATATCAGTCAGTCAACATCACACTGTCCCACATCCCTAGTCTTAAAAAGGGAGCGACAATGAGAGCTGTAGTGCATGCTAGAGTAAAGCTGAACTATTCCAAATCTTGTTAACATTCCAGTGCCCGGACTCTGCATGGCTGTATGCGTCTGTGTCACTAAATGTCTCACTAATAAGGCCAGGTTTTGTGTGGAGGGCCAAGGCAGGGCCAAGCCAGCAGCCCCTAGCCAGCCAGTCAAGTGACAGGGGATGTCATGAGGGCCAGTCACGCCACTCAGAGACAAACACTGCCCTATCTGTGTGTCTGTGTCTTCCCTCCCCACTCCGGCCTGCCTGGCGTGACAACAGAGCCAGCGTTTGAACCACTTCCATCGGCAGAGTTGGCCACTTGTCTCCCATCTGGCCGCCTTGTTAAATCTCTGTGTGAGAGGAAAAGAGAGACCTCCTTTCCACCCTTTTTCATTTATTACTCTGTTTCACTGTCCGTCTATGTGAGAGTGTGTGTGTGTGTGTGTGTGTGTGTGTGCGAGTGTTGTGTTTTCTCTTCACCTCCTCTCATCTCTTCCATCCCTCCATCTGTTAGCACTTCTATAATGGCTCAGTATTTCACTGGCACATTGTGAATAGAGCTGACGGACAAAGACTACCGTAATCACGTCAGTACCGATGTGTGTGAAAGAGAAAGAGCTAGAAAGAAAAGAGTTTGCAGGATTTTGTTGATCTGCATAAATGCTGTTGAGAGCAAGCAATTTAGATAGGTTTGCATATGGCAAGGCATACTGGAGACTCAGTATATGGCAGCTGATCTCTCTGCAAACTATCAATCCAAGAAAAAATCATATGTGCATCTGATATCAATGGCCGACCCATGACACAGATGACACAGATCCACTCCCTGACACAGATGTCGGGGTTATGTTTTAGTCCTCTGCATTTTTTAACTTTGCCTCCCGGTGGGTATTCATTATGTTTAGTAAAAAATATGGTAGTTGAGCTTAGTCTCAGTAGGAGCATCAGTGTGAGCGTCGCCTCAATGGGACACTGTGAGCGTATCCTCAATGGGACACTGTGAGCGTATCCTCAATGGGACACTGTGAGCGTATCCTCAATGGGACACTGTGAGCATATCCTCAATGGGACACTGTGAGTGTATCCTCAATGGGACACTGTGAGCTTATCCTCAATGGGACACTGTGAGCTTATCCTCAATGGGACACTGTGAGCGTCGCCTCAATGGGACACTGTGAGCGTCGCCTCAATGGGACACTGAGTGTTGCCTGAATGGGACACTGTGAGCGTCGGTCGCCTCAATGAGACACTGTGAGCGTCGCCTCAATGGGACACTGTGAGTGTTGCCTCAATGGGACACTGTGAGTGTCGCCTCAATGGGACACCGTGAGCGTTGCCTCAATGGGACACCGTGAGCGTCACCTTAAATGGGACACTGTGAGCGTCGGTCGCCTCAATGGGACACTGTGAGCGTCGCCTCAATGGGACACTGTGAGTGTTGCCTCAATGGGACACTGTGAGTGTCGCCTCAATGGGACACCGTGAGCGTTGCCTCAATGGGACACTGTGAGTGTCACCTTAAATGGGACACTGTGAGCGTCACCTTAAATGGGACACTGTGAGCATCGCCTCAATGGGACACTGTGAGTATCGCCTCAATGGGACACTGTGAATGTCGCCTCAATGGGACACATGTAAACATTTCCATTACAAAGCCTCATATTGTTAATTATCCAATTTTCGTAACACTCATCCTACTTGACTACCTCAATTAACAATCATTCTATGAATGGAATTGAATGGAAAAATCACAGGATAGAGGTGGCCCGAATCAAATCTCCCAGAATCCAGTTGTCTCTAAAGTAGAGTCGGGTCTGCCCTTGTCAGCACTTAGATGGGAGGCCAGAAGATGCTGGAAATCTCTGGCCTAAAGATAAAATCCCACCAGCTCCGGACAGTGAAGGGGACATTGCTATGCCTAGGGTGCCATCTTTCAAATGGGATATTAAATGTCCATCCTGACTCTTTGTGGTTACTACATACAAGAAAGGGGGTTTTAACCTCCGTGTCCTGGCTACATTTCTGGCATCCATCATGGCCACCTAATCCTCCCTAGATTCAAACATTGTCATTCATCTTCCCATAACAAAGATACATAATATGTGAAATTCCATAGCTAATAAATCTATCTAATCAATCAAATCAATTTTATAAAGTCCTTTTTACTGTATATCAGCAATCACAAAGTCCTTGTACAAAACACCCAGCCTGAAACCCTGAGCAAGCATCAATGCAACAATGTTGATGCACAGTGGCTATGAAAAATTTTAATAGTTCAATAGTGTATGTAAGTTGTTCTAGATATAAGCATCAGCTATATGTAAAAATATATAGGATTCATTTTTAATTAAAGGCTCATTCCAGCTATTACAATTTTTTTCACTAAGACATCTGTAAATATTAAAACTGTTTGTGACACATTCCAATATACAGCTGAATCCATCTGGAGTTGTCAGTGGCGGTTGTCTTGTCACAGACAATCGCCATCCCAAGGTTATTTTAGCTTGAAGCTCTATGTAATCTCTAGTTAGTAGTGAGTTAATCTTGAGGTAACCTTCAAATAACACGTAGGTCCCACATCATTGTACTTCCCTTGTTATGATTAGCGCATAAAGTTATGCACAGCAAAAAAGCTATTGTGCATTGTATTGCACATGTATTGTGTGTGTTTACCGAAGATATGGGTCTCCCAGACGCTAGTTGGTGGACAAGCTCACTGCTGGGCCTCTTAATGAGTGGTTGGCACAGTGTCAGTCCTTACTGCAGCCCTATTCCATAGTCGACCTCATCCTGCTGTGTCAGTCAACAGCCTAACCTTGCCTTGGCAGCCCTCTGACCCCATCATGCTGTACCCTAGAAGCCCCTCAATTAACCCCTGGTTGGGCCACATCCCAGGGGGACTGCCCTAATGCAGTTTCAAACCCGCTAGTGCAAGCCGGTCACAAATGACA
The DNA here is from genome assembly GCA_016801175.1 of Esox masquinongy. Taxonomy (NCBI): domain Eukaryota; kingdom Metazoa; phylum Chordata; class Actinopteri; order Esociformes; family Esocidae; genus Esox; species Esox masquinongy. The sequence goes on from JACXGI010000577.1 coordinate 45,472, forward strand.
CTGTGTAGTATCTGAATATAGACACAGATGGGTAGCAGTCAACAGTCAATTAATGTCCTGAATTTTCACAACAACGCTAATCTTCAGCTCCAGGGAAATAATTCCCTAGCGGCCCCGGTACATCATTCCTATCACAGGATGTGCGATTCAACCGTCAAAAACAGTTTGTGTGTAGATATCTCGGATTGAAACCTTCAAGTCAACAGGAAGAGACATTCCCAGGGGGGAGGGAGAACGGACACTAACACTAAACACACTCACAAACAGTGAGTGACCGTGACAACTACTCCTGGAAAAGCCAGCCATGACAAAGCAATGAAAATCTCGTGAATGACAATCATCTATACCTGTCAAAGAGAAAGAAGCAGACACCACTCTTTTCTTTGTATTTGTATGTGCCCTCACGTTTGGGTTACAAGAAGTCCATAATATCCACTGATTCCCATTGTGTAACACAATACATTTTGGAAATCTCACCCAAAACTTATTAACAAGTTGTTGATACACTACTGTTCAATAGTTTGGGGTCACTTAGAAATGTCCTTGTTTTTGAAAGAGAAGCAACATTCTTGTAGACATTTGTTGATGTTGGAAATGACTATTGTAGCTGGAAATGGCTGATTTCTAATAAAATATCTACATAGGCTTACAGAGGCCCATTATCAGCAACCTTCACTCCTGTGTTCCAATGGCACGTCGTGTTTGCTAATCCGAGTTAATCATTTTAAAAGGCTAATTGATCATTAGAAAACCCTTTTGTGATTATGTTAGCACCGCTGAAAACTGTTGTGCTGATTAAAGAAGCAATAAAACTGTACGTCTGTAGACTAGTTCAGTACTTCAGCATCAGCGTTTGTGGGTTATCATTCACACTTTACCTACTGGAGCTCCTTTCTGTCACTCCTTCACAGGGTTCTAAAGGCATGGACCAGGACCTGAGAATTTTACCATTCATCAGCGGTTGTGGCAAGGACCAGGGACCGTTCTGTGCTGCCCCAAACCTGACCTGATTGGTGGATTGGCGTAGCCAGTCCACAACAGCCATATGCTTCACTGCACACCCTCTTCTGACTTCTGTCATGGACGTGACAAATCTCGCATGTACTTGCCCAGCCACCGGGCCGCTTTCCACACACTGGGACAGCAGTGGACGGCACGGCCATAACGCTCGCGAGGTAGTGCCGCACCCAAGCACTACTCTGGCCGTCCTCTAAACAGCACAGCAACAGAGCTCAGTCTCAGGCTTAAGAGGCTCCACTAGAGGCTAACCCCATGGCTAATAAGGGCTTCATTCAAAATCTAAATGCAACAAACACGCTCTAAAAAGATGGATTCATTAACCAACACATTCTCCAATGTTTGTTGTTCCCAAAGAAATTCTAAAACAGAACGTTCAGTCTTCAAATGTAATGCTTTGACGTAGCCAGCAGGATTTGTAATTGAGCGGCTGGTGTGGGCAAATGTTTTCCAGAACAATGAAAAGGAGCCACTAAGGAATTTTGGTTATTTACATTCTAGTTATGGTGAACGGGTGATTGCACTCCATATGCACTCTCTATTCTGTAGTTGCAACCAAAAGCTTGACAACCTGTAGGCTACACTGGCGCAGCCAAACGGAATGCCCAGATCGACAACAAACTATGGGAACAGTTATTCTTGGGGAGACGGACTGGAAGCTAATTCCTCAAAAGGGAAATCATGGCAGAGGTGAAGGACCAGATATGAACATTGGGGGTAAATGCTGTTGAAAAGTGCGCTGTAGTGGAATGAACATCAATCATTCTCACATAGGTATTCCTCTTGTTCTGACGGGAGAGGTCAGCGTGGAGCACAATCAAGATTGCATCATCTGTGGGGTGGCGGTGTGTGAACTGAACTGCTTCCAGAATGTTGGATGTTGCCTCTAAAATAAGGATTTTTGGTTAGGATATGTAAATATTGTCATTGTGGGGACAACTTCATTGATGAAAGCATATGGCTGCTGTTATCACCTCAACGATAATGGATAAATCCTAAAACATAATCTAGTCTGCGATTATTAAACAGTCTTATAGTTTGGCATGTACTTCCTTCTTAATATCAGTTCCTGTTTGCTTGTAGATAGGAAGCTAAAAATAGAGTTGTGGTCAGATTTGTTGGCCTTTGTTGGCCTTTGTTGTGCAAGGAAGAAACATTTTTATAAATAGGTAAAAAAAATTCATTTTTTCATTGCTTTATTTCATCAGGCATTTTCAGTGTGCTTATGTTTTTTTTGGAATATAGACAACAGCAACAAATTGTTGAATCTCTTGGAAGTTGATATGGTCCTGTTTTGTATTATTAGTCCCATACATATTCTAGCAGCTATTGTTGCGTGTGTGTAGTGGTGGTCGTTGGTAAAGACAAGGGTTCCACTAACACCCTGATTGTGGACATGAATTTCAGCATTGCTTGTTGGGATACTTTGAAAACCAAGAGGGTAGTGTCTTTGTCCTGCCATAACCCCAAGTCTCAAAGAAAAGTCTTAGTGGGTAGGAGACTATCACCAAAAGCAGACCAACATTCTATGGTTTTATGTTGTCCTTGCTGCAGGTATCAGCCCAGGATATATTTTGGACAACCACTTGCTTGCTACAGAGACAAGGACATGTAGGAGGATACTTCTGTGCAATAAAAGGGTTTGGAGCTCCCAAGTGTCACAGCTGTCTACGGTGCTCTTTCATGGTGGAAAGCTGTCCACCACACACATAAGCATAATTATGATTTTCAAAAGTATTTCCTCCTCTGTGTTTCTAGGGCTCATATTACACCTAGATGGCGCATATGGTTACATTCTCACCCCAGATTCTGACTTGAATGCTGGGCTAAGCTGCGGCGCAGTGTTTATTATCCCCCTACAGACTATCCTGTGTGCGGAGGGAAGATTAGAGCTGGATACTGCAGCTGATTAAAACATCCAAAAGCAGGCAATTAGTGTGATGCAGAGGGCCACAGTCGGGCAGAAAGCTCTATGATTTTAATAATTCAGGCTCTACTCGTCTGTTCTCAGCAGCATAGAGCCTCACACAGACATATACCCCCAAAGGACACATCTCCCGTTGACAGGGCCTGTAAGCCCACATATTGTTGGAAACATGGTTAGAGATCTGTTCTCAGTCAAAACTGTTAATTACAGCAATTGCTAGTGTGTAGCTTGTGTGTGAGTGGTTATTGAATGGAGTCAAATCTCATGCAAATCACTGTTTGTTGTCGACTACAGTCATTAACATTAAGGCATTACCAATACGTTTGATAGTGACAGGCAGACCAGAATGTGTTAGTACAGCGGGACAAGGACGTTGTTTGGTGACCATGAATGCAGCTCCTACAGAATAATAAAATGTAATCTCCACACAAACAATGAATAATACATCTGTAATTTTGTCCCCCTATGGACCCAAAGTCCTCGGTCCTTTGAAATAGCCAAGCAAACTACAAGCTAAGCAAAGAATCAGAATGTGTTTCAAATACTGTGTTTCTGCTGTACTGTGTTCATATTTATCTCAAGGCCACCTACAGTAGAGCACATACACATTCCCTCCCCTAGGGAAATCAAACCCAGAACATGTTATTTATTTTAGATTTAATGTAATTTAGAATACCCATTTATCTATGGCAACTTAGGGGAACAAACAGGATAAAGAGGCTTGGTCAAGGAGACAATAGTAAATTTTTGACCTTGTTGAATGGGAGATTCAAACCAGGTATCTTTTCAACACTAGGCATTACAAGCACCATACTCTTCAAAAATGAGCCCTACAGGACAAGGTTTTATGTAAGGAAAATAACTTATAAATAACTGTGACACAAAAACACCATAGGTTTATAAACATTAAAAACAAAAACTTTTTCTCAGTCCCAAAGTCCATATCAGATTATATTGTTTATATACTGTAGTTATACATCATATAATTATACAAATATTGTAGTAATATATCATATCGGGACAGATTCATAATTTCCAAATTAGGCAGTTGTAGTACTTTGTATGTATTGGGTTGCGTGTGCTTTGCATGCTTTAACAAGTTTTCAAACGTAGGCCTACATATTCAAATGTAGCCAAGATACATAAACAAAGACAACATATTTCATATAATCCAACAAAACAACACTGCTCAATAGAACTCAAAGACAGGAGCTCTCATCCCAGTTACAACCACACATTGACCAGCTTATATTCTACTGTACGTCTAAAAGAAGATTGTCGGTCATTGAACAGTAGCCTAATCTGCAAATTGTAAAGGAATATATATATAGATCTACCACGTAAATGTAGAAGCCCAGCATCCCGGAGTCGCCTCGTCAATGCTGATGTTAAGACTAGTGTTTTGAGGGGTACTATTTAATGAAGCTGCCAGTTGAGGATCTGAGAGGCGTCTGTTTTGCAAACTAGACGTTAATGTATTTTTCCTCTTGCTTTGTTGTGCACCAGGGCCTCTTTCTGTTCTGGTTAGAGACAGTTTGCGCAGTCCTGTGAAGGGAGTAGTCTAAAGAAGGCCAGATTTATTGCTTCATTAATCAGCACAACAGTTTTCAGCAGTGCTAACAAAATTGCAAAAGTGTTTTCTAATGATAAGTTAGCCTTTTAAAATGATAAACTTGGATTAGCAAACACAACATGCCACTGGAAGACAGGAGTGATGTTTGCTGATAATAGGTCTCTTTACGCCCATGTAGATATTCCATAAAAAATCTGCTGTTTCCAGCTACAATAGTCATTTACAATATTAATTAATAATGTCTACACAGTATTTCTGATAAATTGGTTGTTATTTCAATAGGCACAAAATGTGCTTTTCTTCCGAAAACAAGGACATTTCTAAGCGTGGTAGTGTATAAATACACTGCTCAAAAAAGTTAAGGGAACACATAATCATCACAGTATAACACCAAGTAAATTAAACTACAAGGATATCAATCTGTCCAGTTAGGAAGTGTGAGCGATTGTGAATCAATGTCACCTGTTTTGGTGCAAATGAAAGTGACAACAGGTGCACTGGAGAGGAAACAGCAAGACCCCCAAAAAGGGAATGGTTTTGCAGGTGGTGGACATAGAAAATGTCCCTAAATCAGTCAGATTTAGTTGTATAGACTATTCGCAAATAAATAGACTACATGCATCATAAAGGCCATACACCATGCAACAACCATTGCCAGAGGTTCATTAAAAAAATATTTTAAAAAATAACCAAATGTAGAACAAAATACCATTATAGCCAAGATATAAATGACAACCACTGATGGCTGCATAATGCTTTTTCATAAAATCTGATGAAATGACACTGCCCAGTTCATAGCCATAGGCCGACACAGTCGTAGGCCGATGAAGTGAAAGCACTGACTAGCATATACCCTCCATTTGACAGTTTCAACAAACTTCTAAACTATAATTCTACTATTCATTTAACAGCAGACTAAACTGCAAATTGCAAAGGAAATTGCATTAGGCTTACCTTCACTTGTAAGTTAAGTACAAATCTGTTTTAGTGAAGACAATATTTAATACCATAAGTTGCATCTACCAGTTTGAAAACATTTTTTTTATATATGAAATGTGTTTCACAGTGAAGGGGATAAAATTATTCCCTATCCTGTGTTTCTGTGAGAAAACATTTTACTCTTCTAATGCAGTAACTTATTTTGCTTCCATTAAATAACATCTCTTAGAGTAAATGTGGATTACAACAGGCTTTAAAAATAAATGTAAGTGTCCTTAACCATAAAAACACAAAATATGCCTTTCAAAAGGAATTGTACGCATTTGGATTTTAGTAGATGTCTACTTATGTGCTATATCCCTGGGGTATATTAACTACATTGAGAAATATAAGCCATTAAATAAAACAATTCAAAATCGTCCTTAATTATTTAATCATTCTTAAAGCCTCAGAAAATGTGTTTTCATTCAGAAAGTGAAATATTATTTTGAAGTCGGAAAAACACTTGTGTAAAGCAAAATAAATATGAACTTTTGGCATCCCTACTATCAGGCACTGTACTTTGTTCTACAACCCCTGGACTCTTGGACATTCCATCCTTACAGGCAGATCCCAGTTATAACTCTTCAGTGTCCCTGAATTCCATCTAACGTTAGTAGCCTGTAGACTAGTAAATAATGATTTCTGCAAAATTAGCACAATACACAGTGGGCCAGACAAAGGGAAAAAAAGATAAACTTTAAATTTGAGGTTAAAATCTCTCTCTGGTGGCCAGAAAACTGTTTTTATTGAAATATCTGACTTTGCCCCTGAAAAGCAGCTGTTTCTTTATGCCTGCAATGTTAATGGCAATCTTCGCCAGCTGGTGTTGTTAGCATAGGTTTAAACGTTTGCCAGGTTAACTGATGGGATGACATGTTCATTGGGATCTTCAGACAAAGAAGTTAATGTTTTTTATTATTTGCATGTACAGATCCCATATTTGGGGCTAAGCATATCATTTTCAAATACAGTTAAGTATTAAATTGCTAGTCTTTACACAGACAGATGACTGAATACATACAACAATGATTCAAACAGCCAGTGTATATCTGTGTTCATTTTGGCACATCTCTGTCCATGTTTTTGACTGCTGCATTATATGCTTGGGTGAATTGAGTATTCAAAGGTATTCAAACTTTACTATTAGTCTTCGGTCCTATACCAAGACAATGTCAAAAGTGCATTTTGCAGTCAGTGAAACTGACCAACAAGCTGTCAGTTTAAACAGTGTCTAATGAACTGAATTTCAACCAGAAGACCAGGTCATTATAGAGTCTGAAGCCACCCACAATTTACTGTACATAATACTGTACTTACTGGCAGTGATGGGAAAGAGACCACAAAAGCACATTGCTGAACTCAGCTGAACTTCTCTCTCACCCCCCAATCCCCCGCAAAGGTCTAAATGAATGCTCGATGAAAAAGGGAGTTGAGCAAACATTAAATAGAGTTAAGGATGCAGAAATCAGACACAAAATGACCAACAGTGTCATTGTGCCTTACTAACTAAGTTAAAGAGCATTGACCTTGTTGAAATAAGTTGTCAGGATCTGCCTCTTATTTGGAAGACCTCATGAAGATGACTTTTCCTTGTTGATGAGGAGCTTTGGTCACTCAGATCACCAGAAGGACTGTAGATGATATCTATGTGTTGAAGATGCACTGTGGTTTATTTTTATGCACAAATGGCAAATAAATAGAAAACAAATAACATTTTGTATGGTTCAATGTGAAGCTTGTCAGTGGCTAGTCAGTGGTTTCATGAAGCGGTAACATGCCTAAATTGCAGTGTACATTTACACCTGCTATAAATGTACACTGCTCAAAAAAATTAAGGGAATCACAGTATAACACCAAGTCAATTAAACTTCAGGGATATCAATCAGTCCAGTTAGGAAGCATAAGCGATTGTGAATCAATGTCACCTGTTTAATCAATGTCAACTGCAGAGGCAACAGCAAGACAACCCTCCAAAAGGGAATGGTTTTGCAGGTGGTGGACATAGAAAATAACTCTCTCCTCCTTCCTGGCTGATTGTTCTCTAGTTTTGCATTTTGCTAGTGTCCTTATCACTACTGGTAGCATGAGGCGGTACCTGCAGCCCATTCAGGTTGCACAGGCAGTCCAGGTCCACCAGGATGGCACATCCATACGTGCCATCGCAAGGTCTGCTGTGTCTCCCAGTACAATCACAAGAGCATGGAGGAGATACCATCAGACGGGCCGTTACACGAGGAGAGCTGGACAGGGCCGTAGAAGGGCATCAACCCAGCAGGACTGGTATCTGCTCCTTTGTGTGAGGAGGAACAGGAGGAGCACTGCCAGAGCCCTACAAAATGACCTCCAGAGGGCTACTAGTGTGCATTTTCTGACCAAACTGTAAGAAACAGACTCCATGAGGGAGGCATGAGGACCCGATGTCCTCTGGTTGGACCTGTACTCACAGCCAAGCACTGTACAGCATGTTTGGCATTTGCCAGAGAACAGCAGAATTGGCAGGTCCGCCATTGGAGCCCTGTTCTCTTCACAGATGAGAGCAGGTTCACACTGAGCACATGTGACAGACATGAAAGAGTCTGGAGACGCAATGGTGAACATTATCCTGCCTGCAACATCATCCAGCATGACTGGTTTGGCAGTGGGTCAGTGATGGTCTGGGGAAGCATATCCTTGGAGGGTCGTGCATACCTCCACGTGCTGGCCAACGGTACCCTGACTGCTGTTAGGTACCCGTATGAAGTCCTCAGACCCATTGTCAGACCTTATGCTGGTGCAGAGGGCCCTGGGTTCCTCCTGGTGCAGGACAATGCCCGGGCTCATTTGGCCAGAGTGTGTAGGCAGTTCCTGGATGACGAAGGCATTGTTGCCATTAACTGGCCCTCATGTTCCCCAGACCTGAATCTAATTGAGAACGTTATGTTTCGGTGCATCCAACACCGCCAAGTAGTGCCGCAGACTGTCAAGGAGCTCACTGAAGCCGTGATCCAGGTCTGGGAGGAGATTCCCCAGGACATCATCCACCTTCAGAAGCATGCCCAGACATTGTCGGGAGTGCGGGGGCCATACACACTACTGAGTCACATTATGAGTTGCCGTGATGAAATTCATGCAAGTTGGAACAGCCTGTGATTTCAACTGTTTACTTTCATTTTCGGTATGAAAAGTTTGGTTTGAATACAGCCGAGTTTGAATAAAGCCCTCAATTGGTTTGTGATTTTGTTTTCCATTGACTGTTGTTACGTCCTTTTGTTCTCAACCAATTACACAATGTACAGTAAAGATTTTGATCTTTAATATATTTCCTTTACTGAGACCTGATGTGTGATTTAATTGTTCCCTTAATTTTTTTGAGTTGTGTATATCCTATGTCTTGAATAGGGAAACCCTCTATCTATTTGGGAAAATGTTTCCATCTTCCTACTCCCATAATGCTCATCTGATGACAGCACATCATGCTCCATTCACAAACCACAAAACCCCTTTGACACCCCCCCCAGCTCACCAACAGACAGCAGGGTGACGGAATGGGATATCTGCGTTGCCATGGAAACCCCAACCCTTCAGCAGCAGCTGTCAAATGTTCCATCAGTTTCCACAGTAACGCCATAAGGTGGATGAAAAGTAGAATCTTAAAATATATATATATATTTTCCAGCTGGAGGGACTCGATGGGTCCCTAATTGTGGTCTATTACTATGCTACTTGGAATTACTTGAGAAGAAAAAAATAACAATAACGAACATTTTATGCATAGCACATAGATCTGTTCAGCGACGGTTACAAATCAGGACACGAGTGGCAAAGAAAACTGTGGGGAAATTGCAGTTTTAGCATTAGCATAACCTCCCAGGGAATTGCAGCCGACTAATTGTTGTTGTTTGACTAAAGTGTCCTTGATTTAGAGTTTATGGGCTTTGACTGAGTCACCAACAGAGATTCAATCAAGATACGCTAGACGTCAAAGCCTTGAATAACAGCAGAAAAATAAGCTTATAGAGAAAACCATCATAAGCTGGGAATACCCTGTTATAACATCGTATCCTGAAACCTGTGGCCCACGTCCATTGAGTTACCCTGATTAAAGTGGTCTGACAACAAAGGAATCTTTACCTATGTTGAAGATAAGGGAATTGAGGACAATCTTCCAAATATCAAATCAAATGTAATTTATATAGCACAATTCTTACATAAAATGAATTTTGATGTGCTTAACAAATAGAGAAGATGAAGAGTATGCGCAGTATACTTAATTCAATTACTCAATTATAGTTTCATGACTACATCATAAGACTCAATAACATTTTTGTTGGACTTAGCGTGCATTCGTATGACTGCCTGCATAGACCTAATATGTAATTAGGAAGCCTGCATAATGTATAGACTTTCGAAGCAACTTTAAGACAGTACAATATCCATTACAATGCTTGTTGAAGTTTGTTTGTCATTTCACTTACTCTGATAACAATGAAAAGCATTACAGTTGTTTACTTATCATTCAACCTGAAAGAACCTGCATCAGAATCTGAAAAGGCATATTCATCAGTCATGAAAGGCCAAAGCAAAAGCTGATGTACATATGGCATGTCTGTTTCTGTTACTATGGTTTCTGTAAGAGATTACTCTTATATATTTAATTCATTAGAGACACAAGATGAACACAGTACCATTAAAAAGTTTGGACACACTAACTCAAGGGTATTTATTTTTACTATTCCACATTGTAGAATATTAGTGAGGACATCAAAACTACAACACATAGTAGCAAACAAAAAAGGTTTGAAAAATAAATTTCATATTGTAATCACCCTTTGCATTGAAGACAGCTTTGCACACTCTTGGCCTTCTCTGCAAAGGGTGTGACTGGTACTGTACATGAGGTTGTATTTGGGGGTGGCAAATCAAAGTTTACCCAATTATCTTTGATATTTCTGCTCCACTATAATAAGACTTGGGAGGTCCAACCACATGTTATTGAGACTCCCCTCAGATTTTGGAATGTGCAAGTGTTTGTCAACAACTGCAATCATTTGTTCCAAGCATTTTGGGCAGCACACCAACAAACTAATGATTTGTCTTGTGAGATTGGCCATAGAAGATAAATCTCTGGAGTAGTTCTTTTGACTGATCATTTCTGAACTTCTGGTCCTACATTTCTTTCTTTTTTTCTAATCATTAACACTGTTTTTTTTCTTTTGAAGTCTGATTTAACATCATTGGGTGTAGGACAAACAGGTTTTTAAAGGGAGACGAGTGACAGCTAATGATCGGCTGATGACGGTAATGATCACTTCAGTTTTTTTCTAAAGATCTGTTAATAGAAAATTACTGTCACAAATAATCAAAAGATAAAGGGAACAGGTTTGACGTGTCTGATATGAATCTCGAGTGCTTAAAACAAGAGTTAGGAATGGCATGACAAGCCTGAAACGCATCCCCCTTCTGGGTTCCCAAGTGACATAGTGTTCTAAGGTATTGTATTGTATTGCAGTGGAACTGCATCATTGCAACCCATGTTCTTATCCTGGCTGTGTGTCCCAAAAAATGGAGGTGCAAATCTGCCCAGCAGCGGGTTTGTGAGCTGGATTGAGATGCCTTGCCATGTCACACAATCTAATGATTCCTTGTAGCGTATCAAAACCAGCAAGACTAATTGGTCATTAGCATGTTCAATGTTTACAAATCAGAAAACTGGGAACAAAACATTTAGAACAGACTGTTTCTCGGATATACATCTACTAGCAAATTTGTTTGGCATTTGGCAGTCTTATTTAGAGGAATTAGGATTAACTGTCTTGCTTAAGGACAGAACTACATATTTCTTACATTGCCATTCTATACTGGTCAGATGCTCTAAAACAATATTTAAAATGTACAGTATCTACCTTGTCAGCCATTCCACATTGAGGTAACCGAATGATGTTGCAGCTATTTCAAAAGATAATGCAGAAAAATGAAACAGCTTTTCTTTAAGTTGCTACTACATGGGAAAACATAACCCCTGTTTCATGACAATTTAATTGATCATAAACTTGTGTTACGCATGCAGGTACCCTGTATGTGCGTTTGTGTTTTTCCCCTCCTGCTGTTTTCCCAGGTGTCCTTTATGTTCCTGATTGTGCTCGTTGGCGTTTCCCACCTGGCAGTCATGAGTGCATCGCCTGACTGCTGAGGTGGACCAATCAGTGGACACCCCTCCTAATTGCACCACCTGTTCCGTTTTCCATTACCCAATCACATCACACATCCCCTGGTTTAAAAACCCAGTCAGTCGGTTCTCCCAGAGAGACTCTTTTGATTTACCCCACATGGACATAGACACTCTTGAGATACATACCTTTTTTTTTTTTTGATAGACAGACACTTCGTTCATTCATACATCACTTAGTTTAGCACATACATCTCACTTTGTCCTGTTTCATGTGAGTATGTATTGCTGTGGTGTTTTGTTTGGTGTCGTCTAGTCAATTGTTTGCTGTGTTCTGGTTAGTCCTTGTTCAACCTGTGTTTTGTTTGTCACTGTGTCCCTGGGAAAAGTTTTTTTTTTTTTTTTTTTTTTAGCAAGTCGCCCTTGGGCATACACAACCCGTAGGAAAACTTTGCCTAAAAACACTAGTTAGAACTGAGCGGACCACCCACTGTATTTTTGTATTGGTTAGTAGTCAGCTAAGCGGTTCTTGAGGCAGGCAAGTTCAGTTTAGGGGTGTTTGGACTATTATTTCATTTCTTGGGTCCAGCTCAGCCCCTTTTCCCTACCCCCTTTACTGTGTGTTTATAATAAACGTTTTATGTTTGACAGTAGCTTTGGTTGTCTGTGTCATTTTTTCTCACTGCGCCTTTACACTACACTAATTTGAGTTTTATGTTACGGGTCTCTTTACCATTCACCCTAGACTGCTAGAACCACAGGGTTCGTAACAACTTGATCAATTAAACTCTACCTCTTGTAGCCATTTTCTCTTACTCAGCTTTCAATAAACAAACCTTCCCATTCAATATTCAGCCGCTGTGTAGTCAGCGACTGGATATTCTGAAACCCTGCTTATCTTGAATATCTATAATAATTCCCCAGAAACCCTTAACCCCTAAAATTACTTTTAGTTCAATAAAAAAAAATATTTTCAAAATGTTCTATCTGGACTGGATTTGTCAGTAAATACTGCAAGACTTGTTTGTAATTAATAGTATTTTGATATTATTGTTTTTAGCAATGTAAATACGACGAAGACTAACATTTTGATATTTAAGTTGCTATTACCATCCTTCGCATTCATGCCCCTAACTAATCTGAGCTCCTCATTACTGACCCTGCTGAAGTGCCTCCTTCCTTAGTGTTTGTTGTTGGTCATTGTTTGGTTTTCATATCACGGTGATAGTGTTTGTGTTTTCATGTAGTTCCTGTTTTTGTTACCTTTTAGTTCTTCTAATAAAAAGTCCTTTGTTTTCCCAGAGCCTGTGTCCTGCCTCCTGTTTCAAAGTTACAGTATTTATATATTATCGATTGACTGACCAAGTCTCTCCAATTCCACAGACAATGCTATTTCTAAGATTCAGTTAAATGTAATTAATTTTTTTAGGTTCCTGGAGTGCTATACCAAAACAAATGGTCTAATGACTCTGTATAACCTGTGAGAAGCAGTTTTTTTTTTTTACTTTGCCTTAAATCGGAATAAGTGAAGAAATGTGACTTATTTAATTTGAGGTTTTAAAGATGACACCTTAGACACCCTGTCCCTTGGACACCCCGTCCCTTGGACACCCTGTCCTTTGTACAGTCTTGCTTGAAGTACTATCAAACTTTTGATAGTATACAAACACAATCTAGCCAAAGCCTGAGGCAGCCCGTTGTTTAAAATTAAAAAGAAGCTAACTAGTTTGTGCAGAATAAATGCAATTTTCCCTCAATCCCTCCCATGCATTTGGGCAAATGTGTCTTTTAAACTGCAAAATCTTGCTTTACCCCATTAGAAAAATGTGTTTCAGGAAATGAATTACGACAAACAGAAAATCTCTCTGCCCAATGTCAAAGCAGAATTGCATGATGCAAAAAATACAATTGCAAACATTTCCCTGAACATCATGATAAAGTGTAGAATTTTATTTAACTCAAATATTTGACAATTAGCCAGGTCAATGTTTTATGTTCTCGCCCTAATACCAACCGTGAACACAAGAGACGTACTTGCCCAGGGGCTGTGACCTCACATTTATGCTCTGAGATATCATAAAAAAGGCCAACATCATTACTAAACGGGATGTTTTTTTTATTAACAGTAGCCTAGGCCTAATTTGTGTGTTTGAGATGTGGCTCACAACTGTCAATTTCATGTATGGATCTACTGTCGTTGCTGCTGGGGCTGACAATTTGTTCATGCTGTGGAATATGGTGCTGTTTACACTAATTGTATATTCATCAGACCAGTGCACAAATCAATCAGACCACAGATTTTAGTGTCTTTTCTTCCCAACAGCATATACTATCTAATGGAGTTGGTAATACGGTGAATCTTTCCTGTGCTAGAGCCGCATACAAACTAGTCTTTATGACTGTAATGGCATGGTGGGCCGTTAATAAGGCCTTGCTCTCCATTCTGCAGCACTGCTAGGCTAGAGTTTGGCCCTAAAGGATTTACCTATTTCATGTTCCTACTCTGTTTAAACTACAGCATGCATGACTCACACAAGCAAATTTGGTTTATTTTAAAACCTCATCTGTCCTGTTAAAAGATTAAAGTATTTCTAATATATACCGTAGGTATGTATTTTCTGATTCACTAACTGATATATTTGTCCAATGAAATTCTTAAGTACACTGACAGCGCTCCTACATAATCCTACTCGGCTCTTCAGATCCTGATTGTATAGGCCATGATTATTGCATGACAGTCTACCTACCGGTTTGGCAGTCATTCTTTTCCTGCCATTGTGAGCCCTTGGATGCAAACCAGTGGCCATTTGAAAATGATACACCACAATTGTTTTCCAAGTGCTGTGGATTTATTTCTAGTTTTATCACGCCATCTAGTGACTAACTATAAACACTACATGGGGAAATGTTTATAGCTCTAGAACGTAAAACTAAAATAGTTTTCAATGTAAATGATTTTCATTCGTTTTTTTGAATTATGTACCGCATGCAGCTTTAGGCTAGAGACGTCACGCTTCAGGGCCCAGAGTGGTACGGCAAAGAAAAGAAAAACTTACAGACACACGCCAGGGGATTTCTTCCGAGGATATAAACAGACAGAAAGGAAGATGATGGGACTGAGTGAAAACTCACAGGGCTGAGTTTGCTTCATGCAGAATGGCATTGGGTAGTCCTGCATAGTCTTGATGTGTTACCACGTTTGCCTGGTACACACTCCACAGGAATGTGTATAACAGTTTGCCTTCAGCGGCGTGCGTTGTGCCTGGCCTGTGTCACCTGAAAATTCTGTGAATTTGATCGGTCAAGACAAAATTAGAGGATGAAGTAGCAATCCAAAATAAAGAACACAGAAATTGTGCACAAGTGACTAATCATGAGCCAAATCTATAAAAAAATATATTTATTGTTAATTAAACTCATTCAAGTGCTGTGGTAAATGCTGCCGCTTGCTCATTTAAATGCAGCTCTGTCAAGATGTCCATGTTTTTCCTGTACTCAAACATGTCAAGGTGACCGAGCTAAATGAATACTGCTCAGTAGTTTTCACTTCAATCACCATGAAGTGCCAGCTTAAATATAAGCAGAAAATCATGGTACGGGTTTACAGAAAAATGCATGAAACCTAATCCTTATGGTGCTAATGTGAATGCATTGCTTCAATCAAATGGAAATTTTGTCAATATATCCACACCTATAGAAATTCATGATTCTACAGGACATGATTCTTGAGTTAATGCATGGCATTCAATGGGGGAAACAATAGCCTTACAATTCTAACACAGAGAAATGCTTCAATGATATGCCGGTTAACACATTGAATTAAATTCTTCTCTCACCCCTCACCCTCAAACTCTCACTCCCTTTCTCTCTCCCTTTCCACATTCCATTCTTTCTGCCCCTCCCCCTTTTTGTCATCGCTCTCTCCTCTCCGACCTCCACTAATATCTGTCCCAGAATTCTGCCAGCCAAAGTCTTGGCTGCTGGTTACAGCAGCAGCTAGCCTAGCTCCCTACTGCTGCTGGCTGCAGCAAGAGGTCAACTGACTGTTAGTCTATCAGAGGACATCAGCACTGTTTGTGAATCCATGTTAAAGAGTCATTTCACCCAGGGGGACCTTAGGTGGTGTGTCCCATGTCGGAGGGGTTTCTAAGGCAATGAGATTTGTTTCACACATAACTGGCCAGAAGGACAGGAATGTCTTTTACGTGGAAAACAACCCCCTCCCCATCATCCCGTTAGACTGATGGTGTACTGCTAGCTGGGTAGCTAACTTTGCATTAAACAACACAATGGCTCGTCATCATGAATGAGAAATGTTTTAGTGGCCATATTGAAATGCTTGAACCAGAGCTTTCTACTGGCGACATCATGGTAAAACACATTCAAGTAGGTACTGAAGGCCTCCCGAGTGGTGCGGTGGTCAATGCACCTGCCACGCAAGCGCAACTGCACTGCCACTGCTGTGGGTTTGAGTCCCGGTCATGCTGGGGGGCCCAGTTGTGCGGTGAGATAAGCGTCAGAGAGGATTTCCTTTTGCTGCTGCACCTGTGGGTGCCTCTGACCTGGCTAGGTATAAGGGAATGAGTGATTCCTCTGAATGCTGCTCACTCACGTTTCCTTCCTCCTGTAGGCTTTGAAGCTACCTTAACTATTGAGATCTTTAGCAATCATTATGTAAAACACACAGCTATTCTTTTCAGATACAGTAATTTTTAAAATTGCAAGTTTACTACAACATTGGAGCCTTAGCGTGCTTTATTAGTGATCTCTCTGCCTGGATGAATTAATTCTGAAGTTATTCTGGCCAGTTAGTGTCAACATTTAGTAGAATAAATGGCATGGTCAACCAGATATAGTGGAATGTTGAGAAAGCATGAATTTGTGGTCAAAATAAAATTGTAATTGGAAAAAGCAATCTCTACTTGTATAAGTGCATTCATGTTATTGTATATTGGCATGGTTAAAAAAAAAAGTGAACATGCTGTGTAACAGGGCGATCTGCTGGTGTAGTTATTACGGGTGCATTGGGGACTGGTCCCAGACAAATGAAGAGCCCTTTTCTGCATTTTCTTGTAATTAGTACAGTCAGGCACAGAACATATGGGAATGATCAACCTTGGCGTTTCAGAAATAACTATTGTTTTTGTTAGGGAGGCACTATCAATGTTTTCGATGAAATCGGGAACTTATAACTAACAGTATTTTCTGAACAGACCATTGCATTGCAAATACTCTTTTAAGGAGGCAGAAATCTCAAAACATGGATATGATTTCTTTACAAAGGATATGAAGACATGGAGGAGAACATTTAGTCATTGAACAGGTTGAGGAGGTTTAACCAGTAAGACTAATATTGGATGGGTTGTTGGCAGTTTTCTGGTCAATTTGATCGTATGTCTGGCATTGTCCAGTCACAACTGTTTTATCAAATCCTAGTTAGGACTATTATTATTAGTATTATCATCACTTTTAGTATTAGTATTATATTCACTATTAGTATTATCATAACTTTTATTATTAGTATTATCATTACTATTATTAGTAGTATTATCATCACTATTATTATTAGTATTATCATCACTATTATTTTTAGTATTATCATCAACCCTCTCTCATGCGCCCGGTATTCCATGTGAAGCGTTTAACGTTGTATACTTTGTTTATTGTTATTTGTTTCTATACATTCAAATCAAGGCCACCTTGTTTTGTCTGATAACAATTCTGTCACGCACGATGTTAACAGGGCGATGTTTGATGACTTCTGTAATCGCCAAAGCCTAGGATTTATGCATATGAACATCTGGAGTCTCCTCCCTAAACTCAATGAGCTTACAGCAGTAGCTTGTACGTCAACACCCAACGTTCTGGCCATCACAAAATCAGGGCTCAGTCAAAATCACATTCAAACTCAGAAGCTCTCATTCCTAGTTATAAACACAACGCTTTGTCATTTCATCAAAATCTCAGCCCAAAGGATTTGAGCTGCTTATAAACATCCAACTCTAGAAACATCTCTCTCACTTTTGCTGTCTGCTGCAGAACTCCATCCACTTCTTCCTGCACTGGGGCTGCTCTAAGTGAATTTATTGTTTCTTTGCTCCCATTTTAATTTATTTTTATGACTCCAATAATATCAGGACTTTAATTTGCCTCCATACTGTAAATATATAGTCTCCATATTTTTTGGTATTGTTGTGGCTATAAAATAACCACCACAGAGCGCTGACACTGTACTGTACTCCACACTGAACAGACAATAATTTGGTATACAGAAAGCTCTCTCTGCAGCCTCTACTTTCACTATCCTTCAAGTAACGGACAGAGAAGCCCTTTAATCATTCTCAGTTTAACAGTTAGAGCGTAAAACACAAACATGACAAGGCAGTATCCTTCGGCAACATCTCTGCACCACAAGCATGTGATACAGACACCTAACCACACACCCACACACACGGCCAAGAGCCCAAGGACCTACACAGCCCAGTGCAGTTATACTGGGAGCTGAGTGCGTTTCTCCTGAAGGCATTGACATTTAATCAAACCCAAGTCCCATTGTGCCTATTAACATATCAGTGCTGAATGTGGGATGCTGTAAAAAGCCAGAGTAGAGAAGCGGACCCAGACATTACCATAACTCTGCCAGTATGATCAGTCTTATCTCTCCACTCCCTCTTTTACCCCCTACCTGCATGGATAAGTGCTTACAAGGCAAACAGCAAAGCATTGAGATTCTGTGGTCCTTTCTCTATCTCCATATCCTCTCTTTCCCTCTATCTGTCTCTTGCTCATGTCTTCACTCCTCACTCATATATTTCATATTATCACTTGCCTTCTCTCTTCTTTTTCTTGCAACTTAGTCTTTCTTGCTCTCAATTTTTGTGATAGGTTAATTATTTTGCTGTTTCGAATGACTGCCAGAATGACATGATCACAGCAAAAGTGTGGGAAATTCATTCCAGCCACAACAACTATAATCAGCCCATTATCTCCTGTGTTACAGTAAAATAATTCACTCTTCAGGACTGCTGTATGCTACTGAATAAGCATATGCTGTTGGCTGTTAGAAATGCTTTGCAAAATGCTGAACAACTGCCAACACAAGACAGTCACAATGAATATTTGAAAATCATTCTGACCTCAACAATCATAGTCTGCCTATTACCTTTTGCATTACTGTATAATAATTCACTTTTCCTGTTTTAACAAATGCAAGTGTAGAACTGCTGTATGGTACTGAATAAGCACATTCTGTGAGTTGTAAGAAATGCTTAGCGATTTAATGGACGCTAGTCTTTCTTGAAGTGACTTTAAATGTAGCTGTATTAATCATCAAAGACATGGGGGGACTTGTACTCCTGATGTGGAACACCTATGAAAAATGGACTTGATTATGGAGTGAATAGCTGATAAATTGCTATATTTCTCTAAATGGTTATATTTTTCATAGCTCAGCAGTACTCTGTAGATGGGTGGCTAGACTTGACCTTGGTAAAGGTTTTTCAGGTTTTATTTTGCTTCAATATCACATATACACAATTGACCTAACAGGTGACTAGTCATGTACAGTATGACAGACGGATGCAGGCCCACATACATTACATATAATTAACATTGTGTTACTGAATTGATTTGGGTCATATTTAAGTCAAATGAAAAAAGCTAAGTTTGTCTCTGTGAACACTGTTCTTGTTTGAAATGGGAAGAAAAGAGTGACACTTTTTAGTAATAGAGCACAGGCCTGTTGTACAAAGAGGATCATGAAGCCAAATCAACTTTGACAAATAAGAAATTTTAGTACACCCCCCAGAGAGGTGTGAAGAAAGTCTAATTGTTTGTTGGTGTGGGATCTCGCTGTGAGCCCGATAAACACAACAAACACAACAGAAAACACACGCATTGTGCTCTACCGCTCTCCGAAAAACCTGACACTTAACAAATAAGTGTTCAAATCATCGATGGTACAAAGAATAAAACCTATTTTCCCCCACAATAGAGCCTACAAAATAGCTTTTTTGTAGGCTATGCATTTCAGGTAAGAAATAAATAAATAGGAGCAATAAGGAAATTGTTGTGGCAGGGAAGTGGCTTATTGAAATGCTGTTCGTTTATAACCGAAAATCTATTCTGTGAAACAGGCAATATTAATTTACAATGTCTTCTTTTGAGAGGTTCACTTTGAACAAGCAGACGCAAGAAAGATTTGTTTTATTATTGCAATGTCGAAAGCAGGATAATATGGAAAAGGGTGTGTATTTACTGGAGAAAAAAAACAACCTGATCTTCCCTTAATCACTTTGTTTACATAACGTCTTACATAAGCTCAAAACTCTAATCAACATGACCAATTCCCTTTCTCTGTCCTCTCTCGCTCTCTCTCTCATAATACCAGCCTCTCGTATTGATGTACCTGAGCCATCTGCTGTTGTAATACCAAGGATTTTAGTTCCCATTATCACACAACCAAGCAGCATCACACGTTCTCTCTTCCCTATCAGGATTATGAAGCTTTCAGTAATTTGGGCTCTGTGGGGATAAAACATGTTTTGCTGGCATTCAATTCATTTGATCTGTACTAATCCCACAGATCAGATTTGATCACAAAACAAATCTCATTGCATCCATCCGTGGCCACCTGAAAATGACAGAACAAGTTTCTCACTCACAAGCAATTTGAAATTGTATTTCCTAATAAATATAACACTGGCTGCTGCTTGGTGATGAAATGTATGGAAATGAATTTCATTTTCTGTCAGGTAATAACAGACAAAGCACAAAGCCAGATGGAAATTAGAGTGAACAACAAGCAGTGTTGTTCATTAGCAAGAATGGATCAGGAGAAGAATGACTGATAGTTTGTCTATCGATCTAAAAATGTGTACCAAAGTACCCTCTTAGAATGAACAATAGGTTACCTTCATACTGTGGCACTAGTGACTTTATGATAATTTTAATGCAAGCTTAAAATTGTTGACGTTTTGCAATTTACTATTACATTGATGTATTTTTATTGATCATATTGCTTTGACATTTTTTTTCACAATCCAATGATCTAGTATTGTCAGTATATCAGTAGGCTCACTCCATTTTCTAACATGAATAGACTGTTTACACAATTTTATATACTATAGTTAGGCCGAACATGCACTGTCCCATAACAGCATGTCAGGACCAACTCCCCAGTGAGAAGCACGTGACCCAGTGCTGTGGGAACATAGGGCTCTTGAATGCAGCTCAGCTGCCACCCCCCCATCCCCCAGCCAGACCCCCCCCCACCCCACCCCATTAGGCACACCTGCCTCCAATCAAGCATCATCAGGGGAAGGATAAAAGTGCCTCTGAGGAGCAGAATTGTCCAGAGACAAGTTGTACTTGGTCATACTAATGGGTCCCAGCACACTTGTCACCTCCTTGATATCTTAAGTGCAACTCTAGATTTTAACTGTGGGATGGTAGATACTCTGGTGCTACTAGTGTTGCTACCCACAGACTAGGGTGTAGCACCCTCCCCTCTTTATTCAAGATTCAATCATTTTCGAGGGCCCCTCTACACGTTAGGGCCCTATACACTTAGTACCCCTTTCCCTCCTGGTCCGACGCCACTGCCCACAGATGCAGTGTAAGTACTGTATTGCTGACCATATTAACCCGCCAATGTTATTTTACTGAACATAGACGATGATTTCTGGTTAATGTCTCCATAAATGTGTCGTGCCAAACATACCATTCGTACTAGTCAACATACCTTGACTAGCACGAGTAAGTACACTCCACTACAGTACACTAAAGATCAAAACCAGCCTCCTAAAGGCATGAAAAACCAAATGGTGTTGTCTTTCTGAATTCAATTAATCATTTAATTTATTTTCTTGATGCTATATCACAGTCTGAACTTAACATAGCCTAATTTAAAGACTTAGCATACATATTGCATCAAGGTATTGATTTCCCAAACATAGAAATGAGGATGCAGCGCAGAATGAATTTTAAGAGACCAACAACACCTAGTAAAACTCCTCAAATGATAACCAACTGACTTCTCTGTATTTTGTTTTCTGAGCTTCCCCCAGTCTGCACAGCAAATGAATGATACAATGCCCTTCACAAATCACAAGGTGTGCTGAATGCAGTTTTCAAAACTGTTTAGTTGAAGACAACTATGTGAATAAAGCATGGTTGTCTTCAACTAAAAAGACGCCTGTTCGCGTTTATTTGAGACAGATCGCAATTATTTTTTGATAACGATCTCTTTGCATAATATTTAGATTCCAAAATCATATGTTTCCAATCTGAATAAGGGAGTTTTACGCCGATGTTAGAAACGTCTCAACAAATACCATGCGAACTATGGCCATTTCAGTCAGTTAAGATGTGTAGCCCAGGAGTGCAACAGAGCATTTGACAACTCTGCGGAAAGTTAAAGGCGCAGATAATTTACTGAGTAATTTGCTTCTTAATTTTAGTATGTTTAAAACCCAGTTTAGAATTGTTTTATAATGCGACGTTACGTAATTTCGCAAAATTATTAGTTAATAGACATTAGTTAAACAAACGCGTTTCAGGCGTGTCGCCTATTTGTCTTATCACCTGACGAAAAAAAGCGTAGTTTCCATCCATATTTTCTAAGTAGATAATGCGCATTAAAATGCATAGGCCTATCTGTTGTCTCATTGCATATTTAGGCCTACGTTTAAAAATAAAATGAATCGTCCTTGTACATGTTGTCATTGCTTTGCGGTTACATTTTGTGTAGAGCAATCTTTAACAACATGGATATGGTGGTAGTTCCAAAACCGAACACAACTACACCGCTCTGGACGCATTTTGGCGTTCAGCCAAATAAAGCAATTATTGAGACGAATTGTTGGATTTGCTCCAGAAAGGTGGCGATCAAAAGAGTGAACAACACAAATCTGAAGTACCATCTCCGGATCACCAGGCCCAGACTATTAATCGTCAACTAATTGTCATAATCGTGACAGCCCTACATGCAACTGTAACTTGCTGCTCCTGACAATACTTTCAAGTCAGGGAAATTATATGCAGACAACACTACAATTAAAGCATTCTGCTTCCATTCAGTGGTGAAATCACTGAGAGGGAACTGAATAGGCTTTATAGTTTTTGGCACATGTCTGCATATAACTTAAAGGAGTCCAAAGAAGACATTTATACATTCTGGTATGTTGTGAT
The DNA here is from genome assembly GCA_016801175.1 of Esox masquinongy. NCBI lineage: Eukaryota > Metazoa > Chordata > Actinopteri > Esociformes > Esocidae > Esox > Esox masquinongy. The sequence goes on from JACXGI010000577.1 coordinate 68,305, forward strand.
CATGAAAAGATTCTCTGGAACACAAAATCACTTTGGTTGGCACCTGCACTTTATTGCTTACTAATGGTTTTTGGTTTCTTTTTGTAGACAAGGCCTATGTGAGTGGTTCATAGCATCCTCATCAAAGCCATAAAATGTGTATTGTATAATTTTGTAATACTTACAAAAATAAATAAGAAGAGCAGAGAGAGTCATTTGAACATTTGAAGGAGATACAAAGGAATTACCAAAATGACCAAAAGATGTGGTTCCTGGAAAGAAAGTAATTGGCTAAGATGACTTCCAAACAAAGAGGGGTGACAGAACGGAAAAGGGTCTGCGTAGAGGTGGCGGAGGTGAAATCAAAATGAAGGATTCAGAAGCAACCCATTTCATTTGCATCCACAACCACTTTTCCACTATTTTTCCATAAATTGTCATGGTTTTCCTATAGCTGTCATTGAGGCAATAGTCCTTTTAAAAGGCAAAAAAAAGCCCTCTACCTTCCTAAGAACTGCTTTTGGAAAGATAAAATGGAACACAAAAGGAGTCAGCATAATGTGACATATGGGGTGGATGTGGCCCATAAACCAGGAGGTTCCTAACACCACTAAGCAGTCAAATGCCTTACTACATGTAATGTGTAGTCATAAATAATGACATTTTAAAGGATAAAACGGCTTGCCTTTATTATTATCTCCAGGGTATAACTCTATAACCACCATTCATAGGTGGTTATAGGGTTACCGTAATATATATTTTTATATCCACTGTAAGGTCCAGGAGTGGTAGGTAGAACCTATGTAAAGGGTTGGAACACTACACATTAAAACAACCATTGGGTCCAAAAGTTTTTTTTCCTTTTTTTAAGATCAAAATTATTCTTTGTAGAAAACAATCATGCCACAGAGAACTTTTGAAACCATGTTTTTAAGTGTGGGCTATCAGGCAAGCTGAAACATCCTTAAAATTTTTTTGGACCAGCAATATGAGCTGAAATATAGAATAACTTTCATGTTAGCCGCGGATGGTATAATCATGGCGACTATGCCAAATGTTAGCCACAAAGAGTATAACGTAGACTTACAATGCTACCTAGGTTTGCTACGAGCTCTGCAAAGCCAGGATATTAACTGCTGTTAGCTTTATAAAAAAAGATTCCAATTTAATCAGTCAATGAAACTTTCCAGAAAAAAAACAATTATATTTCCTGAATCTGCTCACGATAGCGAACAAACAACACTCCATGACTTTCCATATTGATGATGAAATGTACTTATCTAAGTCAAAGTAGGCAGAACTCTGCTTTACTCTGCAAGGGTTAAGGGACCGTCTGAAATGTTCACCTTTATCTGTTTGGCACCTTTATATGCATGTCAATGAAAAACATCAATAGCTCTGAGCCATTAACTTTCATCTATATAACCATGAAACCATTAGTTGTACATTTTGTTTTTACTTGGGAGCTGTTATTTATTTGGATTATTTTGAAGTTTTATTGGGTCCGAGCTATTGAACATTTGATAAAAAATGCTGTAAAAACTATTAACCACATCCAAAATTAAAAATGGTAAAACTAAAGGTTGTTGATATTAGGGCATATCTTACTGAAGCTGTATCTGAAGGTTATATGGATGAAAGTTTTATTGGATCAATACTATTGACATTTATTTTAATACAAAATGTGCTCAAAATGAGTTATTTAAAAAAAATGAAATATCATAAAAGTAATGTTGATTGTGTGGCTGATGTCCCTGAACCTATATCACTTGGTTATATTGATTAAAGTTGCATTGGGTCAAGGCTATTGATATATGCATATGAATACAATTCAATAATAGGGATTATTTAGCCTTGCTTCTCATTACTTGTACAATAATTATTTTGTGGCCATGTAGTGTCACGCAATTTGATTTGTAATGCAAATTTGGCTTGGCAAAAGTGTTGCTAATGATTGACCCTTCAAATGTTTAATAATTTATGATACATTTTAACCCCCCCCCCACCCCCACCACGATCCTGCCATAGATTGACCTACCAGCTGTCGTCTGACTGTGATAACAGCATAGAAAAACAGGACATAAAATAAAAATACAAACACATTTTATGATAAAGTTCAAGCACGGACCCCCAACCACCGCATTCCGGGGTGTAACAGCACCTGCTGCATCCCCGATAGTTACGCCACTGGTTTCACTCCCTCAGTGGTGAGACACGTGGTCTGCGCCTGGTTTAGCCTATTGCGGAATCATTATTGACCCCCCCCCGAAACTAACAACAAAATGCAATATGCTGTATTATGGCATAATACACAAATGACACCACTCAGAAAATATAATTTAATTGCGAACATTGTGTATTATACAATACATGACTGATGCAACTGCGTACTAATAAAAAACAATTTATTTTATTTTTGGAATAGACCCATACAACTGTCAAGACCCAAATCCCCTAAAAATAAAATCGCCCCAGCGCTCTCTTTCAATTAGATCGTTTAGTTTGTGGGTCTTGTCTTCATGCCAAATAAAAAGGCCAAACTTTTCTCCTTTGTTAGAAAAGGTCTGCAGTAAAAGATAACTAAAAGTGCGCAAAACACAACCAGGCATACTGAATACACAACAATGACGTAGATCACCGCACCACCACAACCTCAAACAAAAGTTAGATATCTGCCTGCGCATGCGCGGCTAAACCGCTGTATCCTATAACAAACCACCACAGCCCATAAACTACAACTTCCTCGTCCGCATTTTCATAAGCAAATAATAACTAGGCACGCACATAATCACTTTACCAACGTTAATTAGCCTTGTACCAAGCCAGACGCACACTGTTTAACCATTGCACCAAGCCTAATGCGCACACAAAAAAACATGAAAAACAGCTTGACTCACCAGTGTAGGTGAATAACCGTGAGTGTGGCGATTGAACTTCCTCAGGAAAATGTCTATCCACTCACTTGCGGGTAAGATATCTCATTTACACATGCCGACGTGCACCTTCAACTTGCCCGCACTGCACATTTTGAACTGCCACTGTACTTGCATTTTCTACTGTTACATACACGTCTACCATGGGAACCTCTGCTGCTATCCCTGCATTTCAGTTAGACATGCTACCCTACTCCAATTTTCCTCGATTGCAAACTCAGAATGCCATTGAGAATTGCCACTTGTACCCCCACAACTATTTATCCCACTTACATACATACACTATACTTTAAATTTCCTGTAAATTTTCCACTGCACATTAAGAATTGCATTTGCATTAGGGACTAATCGCACATCCATACATTCCACTTGTGCATTCATATACTTAATACTTTGCATTTCGGGTTAGACGCAAACTGCATTTCGTTGTACTGCACTTGTACTGTTCAATGAAAAAGTTGAATATAATCTAATTTTATCTGATCTCTGGAAGGCCTGGTGGTCAACTGGGCCTTGCCTACATGGGGCATATACATGGAGCGTCGTAGTATTATTCTCTCACAAAACAGTGGAGGCATCAAATGTCGAAGCAAGTTTGAATGCAGTCAGTTCGCTTGGCGTGGACTCAAGGTTTTGTTTTTCGTTGAGAAGAAAAGTTGTCAACTTCTCAGTGTCAGTGTTAGCTACATGGCACGTGCATGTGCACCCTGACCCTACGTGCACACTGTCCGCTCGCTCAACTTGCAAATTGCTCAATCTCTGGCGAGGTGTCGCTGAGCCGAACCTAGCGTGCACACTGCCCGCTCGGGCAGGGCGTATTTTCCTAATCTATGCCAGCAACAACCAGTCAACCAAGTATAGGGGAAACATCCGTCTCTGCAACTATTAATAAGTATTTAGTATTTACGTGACTCCACTACTAAACGGTATTACGATTATGCCAAGTCAATGATGTTAAAATAGCAATTTGCTTAGTTTTACTTTATGCACGTATCACTCACCCGTGATCCCAACGATCTCTGAAATCTTCCATGCATCAGTGTTTTAGAATTATATCTCTGTATGAAGCAACATAAATGATGGGTAAATCGGACACCGCAAATATAAGTTTCTCTCTTGTCAATGTTTTTTTAGTTAGGGAGTGAGATTTTAGCTACTGAGTAGAAAAGAGAAGGGACTTCAAGATGCAGTGAACATCTGCCCTGCCATTGGTAGTCGCCGAATTCCGTCAATGGCCGCTCGCTGGAAATTAGCATAAAGTTGAACATTTCTCAACTCTCAACTGTCGCTGTGAGATTTTGTCTCCGAGAGTAGCTCCGCCGGCTGTCGCAGTGATTCGCTGGATCTCGTTGGAAATGAATGAGAGTGCCTCTTTGTTGCTCTAGCGAGCGGACAGTGTGCACGTAATCAGCCTTAAGGTGATGCAGTACTCGAGCCTGGATGGCCGCAGATTATTTAAAGCAACGGATCCCAACTCCATTCCTCGAGTAGGCCGACCCCAACTGCACACACTTTTGTTATAGCCCTCGACAAGCACACTCAATTCAACTCAATCACAACCTGATAATTAGTTGACAAGTTGAATCAGCTGTGTTTGGCAGGAACTACAACGAAAATGTGTGCTGTTGGAGGTAGGCTACCCGACCCGAGTTGGGAACCTACTGATCTTAACGAATATGTCCCACCTCATCTCTGTTTTCAGCTAGCTGCCTCACTGTTGAAGTCTTTCCTTCTGATGTCCATTTTTTATTCCTTCATAGGAAGGAAGCGTGTTAAATTGTAGCCCGGATGTAAGATATGACTGATTGTGCCGGTGTCGCTTGAATTATCTTCTGTCTACACAGTGTACACAGTTTCACGTTCCAACATTCAGCATCATAATTTAATCATTTCAGTCATAAGTTCTTATGTCTGTAAGATACATTTTTACATTATTTACGTCTCACAATGCTGTTTTGAATGTTCCTTTTGTGGCTGATGTCCATGTGATAATTCAACATATTGCTTCCTCAATGTTAACTTACGAAGAATTGGTATAAAGTGCATTACTATAGAACTAAAAAAAATAATAATACTAAAATAAATACACTGAGCAAAATAATTTGAAAGACAACTTTTCAACGTTTTTTCAACGAAGACGACGTCTATTCAACATCCTTTGCTCTTGTGACTTGAAAGCACAATACCACCTCCAAAAAGACAAATAATTAATAGTTAAACCTTTTATCATTATTTTGAAATCTTCAACATGATTTTAGATGAAGTATAATGTTAACTAGCTAGTTCTTGACATGATTTGCTAGATAAAGACAACAATCCCATGTTGTTTTCTTCTAAATATATATTTCTTCTAATATATATATTTCTAAATATATATATATATATATATTAGTAATGTTGGCATACTTCTAAGCCCCTATATTCTAGTTTAGACAATGGTAAGCTAATTACAACCCTGTTCCCAAAAAAGTTGGGTCGCTGCGTAAAATGCAAATAAAAACAGAATGCAATGATGAGCCAATCATTTATCCCTATATTTAATTGAAAATAGTTCAAAGACAACAAATCAAATGTTGAAACTCAGAAATGTTATTGTTTTAGAAAAATGCATGCCCATCTTGAATTTGATGCCAGCAACAAATTTCAAAAAAGGACAGGAGCATGTTTACCACTGTGTTGCATTAACTCTTCTTTTAACAATACTCTGTAAGCGTTTGGGACCTGAGGAGACCAGTTGCTGTAGTTTTGAAAGTCAAATGTTTTCCCATTCTTGCTTGATATAGGATTGCAGCTGCTCAACTGTTCAGGGTCTCCTTTCTCGTATTTTTTGTTTCATAATGCGCCAAAGTTTTACAAATTGTTGCACTATTTGCCTGGGCAGTCTTTCACAGTGTGGTGAACCCCTCCCCATCTTTACTTCTGAAAGACTCATCCTCTCTGGGATGCTGTTTTTATACCCAATCATGTTACTGACCTATTGCCAATTAACCTAATTAGTTGTGAGATGTTCCACCAGGTTTCCTCATTACACAACTTTTCCAGTCTTTTGTTGCCCCTGTCCCAGCTTTTTTGAAATGTGTTGCTGGCATCAAATTCAAAGTGGACATATATTGTTCAAGAAACAACAACATTTCTCAGTTTCAACATTTGATCATTTAGTCTTTGTACTATATTCTATTGAATATAGGGTTTAAATTATTTGCACATCATTGCATTTTGTTTTTCTTTGCATTTTCCACAGTGTCCCAGTTTCTTTGGAAATCGGGTTGTAGGCCAATTAGATGAATGAAAGTGATTGTCTGGCTAATCCATGATGATTACTGGACACAATAATTTATCTTTGTAACATTGAGCTGACAGGTGCATGGGCCCCAAGAGCTTGTGGAGGGTTCTGGGGCTGTGGGGGTGTCCAGGATAGCAGTGCTTGCTGGCAGATGTATAACAGTGGCATCGCTAGACCTGGGCGTCTGGGGCTATTGCCCCGGATCTCAAATTGATAAAAAAAAAATGCCCCTGATTTATTCATCTACAATGCCCGGAATGTATTATGATCCTAGAAACGCCTCTGGTATAAAATATATATTTATATAAATATCCCCTCGATTCTATTTTGCAGGCCGCCTATTGACTACCCCTGTTTTAGAGAATGCAATTTTCAGCACATGCCAACATTTTTAGTATTGTCAATTGTCAATAAATTCTCAGTTGGAAAATCGTTAACGTTAGCTTGAATTGAGGCCAATAAAAGTATTATTTTGAGTCAACTACCGTCTACTGAATATAACCTCAAATAATGTTCTCCAGTTGTATGCCTGCAGCCCCCCCCCCCTTCCTCGTCGAGGAGGTGATGGTGGCTTCCAGGAAGCGCCACCTCTCTCTCTCTCTCTCTCTCTCTCTCTCTCTCTCTCACTCACTCTCCAAAGAATGAATTAAATCAGCTGACGAATGGTATCTCCCTACTCCCTGATGGAACGCTCCACCGCGTAGAAGCCGGCTGCTGCCCGAGCGTTGACACCGAAGCAGGTTGCCCGGGGTTCTGTTATGTTGTGAATGTCGGACTCCGTGGAGGGAGACTTCTTCGCGGCCGAAAAGGAGGTTTACTTTCCGGAGCAGTTGCGGAACGCGCTGACCATGGCTTCCAACTTCAATGATATTGTGAAGCAGGGGTACGTGCGGATACGGAGTAAGAAATTAGGGGTGAGTGACACTGTGTAAGCTATAGGAAGACAGGAGATGCTTCAGTGTAGACTTTGCGGCCGGCCAGGTCATGCAGACAGCCGGATGTAGTAGCATCAGGCAGGCTGGCGGAGAGGCAGGGGCACTGGGCGGGCAGCTGGATTAGAAGAGTTCTAATTGCTCCGTAAGCAGCTGTCCTGCTGTGAGTTTTACAGAGGAAAATAACAGATGAGCTAAACATGATTAACTTTACTTTAAAGTGCATCTTTTCGACAAAAGTATCCTAACGTTTAAGATATGGTTATATTGAAAGGATATAATCTTACAGTTATATAGATATATAATTGATATAATCTCTATGTTTTGTTTTGAGATATTGTCCATCATCTGGCAATATGTTTTATCTTGAATATTTGTATTTAGGTTAGACAACTACTTCACAGATTACAGGGAATAACTGTTTCACATGTAACCTATTGTGCTATCCATACTGAGCAAGATGTGTAATGATGACGTAGTATTGCGTTTATAAAGACTAGATGAATGTAGTTGTGGTTGCAATTAATATGCAAAGATTATAGCCTATAAACTGGAACTGTGGTCGTAGGATTGGTCAGAAGCTGCGACAAGTTAACAACTACAGTAAATTATAACACTAAAAGCGATTATGTTTATAACAGACGTTTCCAAATGCTCAAAATCACTAGATTTAATACAGTGATTTTTATAATTGTTAACTTAATAATAGTAAAATGCTGACGGTAATGATAATACACACTGTCATTCCCAGTGTGGCGGCGGAATATTTCCTGATTCGTAAAGCCGTCTGGTGTATTTTTACATTACAGAATTACTTTAGACCTTCAATCTTGTCTCCTGACCATGATTGGTGATGCTAGTTAATGATGTCTGCTTCTCTCACCATTTCCCTCTTCGCTGCCTTCCATTTAAAACGATTTTGTCACCATGCGTACATTTCAGAATAATAATATTGAAATACGTTTTTAATTATGAAATACATGTGACCACAGAGAACAAATTATTATATCCTTTCATTTAGGATGCCACTACTTTAAAGCGGTTTGGTTTACACTGGATCTTTATTTGTGTGCATGGTAGTGCGTGGTGGCACAGTGCTTTGCTGCAACTTTGTCAGTTAGACAATTCAGCATTTGGCTATTGTGAAGTAGCAATGCCAGTTATTGCCCTGTGAGGCAAGATCTTAACAACAATAATATTATTTGTTTTCAGTCAGTCAACCTCCCTCTGCTTCTTATTTAAATCAGTGTTGCAAAGGCTGTGTCTTGCCTCTGGTAAATTATTTAGTGGACTGGACTGACAAAATAATTCTAGGATTGTTGACTGACACTGAACTGTTGTCCTCTTTTTCCAACCCTTCTTGCAGCCCCCCTCATTACGGGAGGGTTTACAAAAGTTGTATTTTGTTCACTGATTATACAATCCCTAAGTTTTCATGTCAGCAAGTTTTCAAGATAAAGTACATTCAATACAGAGCAAAAACTCCCTTTATAGTGTTTTGCATTTTTTGCTCTGTACCTCCCGTCATTCTCCCACAAGCTGCCAAACGTTTCTTCTGGTTTATACACTGAACAGATATACAAATGCAGCAGTGTTGGTCCCATGGTTCATGAACTGAAATGAAAATATCCCAGAAATGTTTCATACTCAAAAAAAGCCTTTTCTCACATTCTGTGCGCATATTTGTTTGCATCCCTGTTGATGATCCTTTCATCTTTGCCAAGATAACCCATCCACCTGACAGGTGCGGCAGAAATTGTTGCATGTTGCGTTCATATTTTTGCTCATTGTATTTCAGTTTATGGAAAACTACAGTGAAACAATTGTAGGTTATTTCTACTGTGTTATATGCACTTCTATATTACAACAGCTATGGTGAAAAACATCGTCAGCATCAGTGAGTCAACTGAATATCTTTTCTAAGCAGGTCATGTTTAATGGTTGCCCTACCGTGTCAGTTGTTTCTGCAGAGCTGTGAAAGGGAGATTTATTTATTTGTATTTATTTTTACATGGCTGACATTTTCCACTTTTAGTGTTGCATTATCATTCACATTTTATTTATTTTTCTTTGGCTAGCTTAGTTGCTTGCATCAGCCATATTAGTTATGGTCCATGTACTTACAAGAAATTCTAAAGCTAACAAACAGTTCAGACGCAAAATTCATGGAAAGACAAACTGAACAGAAATTTAACAGTGGGCTGGCATGGTGTAGTGCTTTGCTTCACTTACATATTGGTTTCATACAACCGCTCTCATCTAGCTCTCTATCACTGCATACTCACTTGTTGATTTTGGGACAAATTTAGGTATAACACCAAACTCTTTCTCAAGCGGAAATGAACTAACCTTAACCCTTAGTTAACCCTAAACGTAACCCGTTTTAGAATTAAACTTAAATTACTTAATTTCAGAGTTGGAATGTCAGTGCCGCCCTCTCCATTGAATCATCCAATCACATGAATTTCTGAATACAATTTGCATGCAATTAACATATTAACATGTAAACCCACAGTGGAAGAACTGTTCTTGTGTGCTACATGAAACAGAGACGTACTTCACCCACACTGCGACAAAAGTATTGTGAAATGTCAGGCAAGACACTGAATAATTTCAGACCGCACACCATCCGTACTCTTCGAAAGAGAATGTGACATATTTGTTTGCAGTGGCGATAAAGATGTGTTCAAACTAGGGCTAAGCTAGCCAAAAAAAACTCAGGAAAGGAACTTTGACAGAAAAACACATGCCTGGGTGATGCTACAACACTAAAAGTAAATGGAAAATGAGGCCAGAACATGCAAAAAAGTAAAATGTAACTTCAGAAGAGTTGGGACGCTGTGGAAAATGTAAAGAAAAACAGAATGCATAATTATAATAATTTGCATATAATTTAAACCCTATTTTCAATAGGTTAAACCCTATTTTCAATAGGAAATAGTACAAAGACTAAATAATCAAATGTTGAAACTGAGAAATGTTATTGTTTCTTGAAAAATGTATGCCCACTTTGAAATTGATGCCAGCAACACGTTTCAAAAAAGCTGTGACAGGGGCAACAAAAGACTGTAAAAGTTGCGTAATGCTAAAAAAAGAAACCTGGTGGAGCATCTCACAACTAATTAGGTTAATTGACAACAGGTCAGTAACATGATTGGGTATAAAAAGAGCATTCCAGAGAGAATGAGTCTTTCAGAAGTAAAGATGGGGAGGGGTTCACCACTCTGTGAAAGACTGCACAGGTAAATAGTGCAACAATTCAAGAATAACATTTCTTAACGTAAAATTGGAAAGAGATTGGGGATCTCATCATCTACGGTACATAATATAAATTAAAGATTTAGAGAATCTGGAGAAATTTCTTTCAGAGAAGGCCGAAAACCAATATTTGATGGCCGTGATTTTCGGGCCCTCGGGTGGCACTGCATTAAAAACAGACACAATTCTGTAGTGGACATCACTGCATGGGCTCAGGAACACTTCCGTAAACCATTGTCTGGGAACACAGTACGTCGTTGCATCCACAAATGCAAGTGTAAACTCTACCACGCAAAGAAGAAACCATATCCAGAACCGCAGCCGCCTTCTCTGGGCGTAAGCTCATTTAAGATGCACTGAGGCAAAGTGGAACACTGTCCTGTGGTCTGACAAACCAAAATTTTAAATTATTTTTGTGAATCACGGATGCCGCATCCTTCAGACTAAAGAGGAGAGGGACCATCTGGTTTATCAGCGCACAGTTCAAAAGCCAGCATCCGTGATGGTATTGGGCTGCATTAGTACACATGGTATGGGTGACTTGCACATCTGTGAAGACACCATTAATGCTGAACAATATATACAGGTTTTGGAGCAACATATGCTGCCATACAGACAATGTCATTTTCATGGAAGGCCTTGCTTATTTCTGCAAGACCATGCCAAACCACATTGTCTATGTATTACAGCAGCATGGCTCTGTAGCAAAACAGTCCGGGTGCTAAACAGACCTGCCTGCAGTCCAGATATTTCACCCACTGAAAACATTTGGCGCATTATGAAACGAAAAATACGACAAAGGAGACCCCGAACTGTTGAGCAGCTGCAATCCTATATCAAGCAAGAATGGGAATACATTTGACTTTCAGAACTACAGCAAATGGTCTCCTCAGTTCCCAAACATTTACAGAGTATTGTTAAAAGAAGAGGTGATGCAACACAGTGGTAAACATCCCCTTGTTCCAACTTTTTTGAAACATGTTGCTGGCATCAAATTCAAAATGGGCATGTATTATTCCAAAAACAATAACATTTCTCAGTTTCAACATTTGATATGTTGTCTTCGTACTATTTTCAATTGAATACAGTGATAAATGATTTGCACATGATTGCAATCTGTTTTTATTTGCATTTTACACAGCGTCCCTACTTTTTTGGAAACAAGGTTGTACTTGACATCAGAGTGGTGGGGTGTATTGATACTAAGATAAGACTCCTCAGCTTAGAGATTCACACTATATTATACTGTCAGAGAGTTGCCCTTGCCTCTTACCTCTTCCTTGATCCCTCATATCTTCCCTCTTATAACTCTCCCCTTGTCGCTCCCTCTCTCTCATCATTCTTCCACTTTCTCACCTGTCTCTCTCTTCCTCAACCTTCTCCCTTTCTCATCTGTCCCTCGACTTTGTCTAATATACCTGCTGTTTTCTCTCAGATCAACCCCTCTCCTTCAACTCCCTCTCTCTCCCTAATTTCCCCTCTCTCACCTGCCCACCACTTTCAGTTCCTTCTTTCTCCCATGTCTCTTAGCATCATACTTTTCACATTTCTCTCAATCACTCTCTCTCTCTTTCTTTCACACTCTCATTTAAACATTTTTTAAAAGTTCATCCTAAATCCTCTCTTCTATGTCCATACTCCTTTGTGACCTAGAAACCGCTAAGTGATTAAGTGGTCGAGGAGAGGTCAACTGGTTAGTAGGCTACTGGAAGGTGTGGTCCTCTATAGCTAACGATCCTGGAGTTCTTATCACAGAAGACTGTTTATATTAGCTTTTATGTCAAAAGAGAAAATCATGCACTTGTAAAACAAAGATGCCACTTATTGTTTTGTCGATAAATGCATTTCTTTTTTACTTTGGACATTTACTCTGGGATCTACCCCTGAAAACTTAATTTAGTTGGTGACATGCAAGTGTAGAAGGCTGAAGAAGGACAGTCTCATTTCATACAAGCACATTTTCGTGCACGTTCAATTTCCTTCAGCTATTCTCTATAACCTTTGAACTTTTTCAAAAGGAAACCAGAGAGTACAGAGAAGAGAAGAGGGAGGACATGAGAAAAGAGTTTGAGAAAACCCATTTGTCTTTCTCTTTCCTTCTCTTTAGTGTGTCAGACAGCTGAGAGTGAAATGGCATTTCTCTATTCAGCACCCACACTGCTCTCTCTGCCTAACCTCCACTAGTCCTTATTATTACCAACACACACACACAGACACACACACAGATACTCAAATATACGGAGCAAAGAATCTGTTGCCAGAGTATGTTGTTCTCCAATTAGATCTAATCCTGTGGCTTTGTACCGTAAGCCAATAGTTGTTTTTTTGTGCTCAGACTCAATCTGCAGGGAGACAGACAGACAGTATAAACTGGTGGTGAAGTGTGGGTTGATGTATAATAACTGATTTATCTTTCTGTTGCTGTGTAAGGAATAGCTGCGATGGCAGAGGATATTGCCTTTGTCACCATCCGCTATATCCTCTGTTAGAAACGGAAGATATAATCTGAGGGATATACTATCTAGGGATAGGAACAAAACATGACCTTTTAGTCATTTGTGTGTCAGCTTGAATGCAGGTCGATGTTCTTCAGGTTGAGGTTAGTGCTGGAGCAGTAAAGGTCAATTTTTGAATATCTTTTCCTCTCACTTTTCTATCTTAGTCATCATATTACAGGCTAATAGATATAGGAAAGCACTATTTAGCCACTTTTACAGTCTCCTTGTCTGTGGGGCAGGCTGCCATTCAAAAGTTAAATCCCTCTAAATGATGACTGAAGACCATGAGGACGGGGCAAAAGGGGATGAAAGGACGGTGAGAGGAAGAGAGAAAGTGAAATAGGGGAGGGATGAAGACGGAGGTAAAGAGAGTGAACAATATTAAGATAATTATTTTTTGTATGCCTTCTTTTAAGACATCTCCAAAATTGACACTTTTTTGATAAAATGTCCAAAAAAGGCTGTTTCAACATAAAACTGGTAAGGAATGATATTTCATGCAAAAACAATATGGGAAAACTATTATTTATTATTATTTTGTAGAAATTAATTGTGTAAACGTTTTTTTTTTTTTTAAAGTAATATGTATTTTTTTCTTCTAAATCGATAGGCGTCAAAATTGTTGATACCCTTAATGATTATTACAACTTAAATTCTATTTTTTTTTTAGTAAATTGTGAATCTCAACATTATGGATCTGTTTGTGGCTTGTATCATTCACTGGGTCATTAAAATGAAGTATCACTGATGAAAAGACAGAAACTAAGAAGTTCAAAGGATAAGGATAAAACTACCTGGTAGAGGAAGCTGGGCATCTATACGCAGAAGAGTTGGAGTTACAGACCCTGTTTGCCTGATGGGATTACCATGTGTCCAAATATACAATTAATAGCCACCGCTCCATTTGGAAGGATTGCCATTAAAAATCACTTAATTGAAGGCAAATGATAAATGTAAGTACCTGTTGTTTGCTAAACACCATTGGCACTTGGTTTGAAATTGGAATGTACGGTCAGATCAAGCTAAAATATAGCTTTTTGGCGATGTACACCAGCAGTGGTTTTGGTGTTTAAATGAAGAATGTCTATGCAGAAAAGCTAATAGCAACTGTAACATCTGATGGTGAATTGTTGTTGTAATGGGGCTGTTTGTTTCCACTCATCCTTGGTCCTTGTCAATGTCATCATGAACTCTACAAGGTCCCTGGAAATTTTAGCCCAAAACCTGGTTGCCTCTACAAGGAGGATTACACCTGTCTTCTTATTATCCTAACAGGGACAGATATTTTTTATGCTTATGTGTATCCTCAGTACAACCTTTTATTGAAACACGTCATGCCTATAAAGATCCTGATGCATTAAGTCAGTGGCCGTGGTTAAAGCATTAAATGGTGGTGGAAAGTTCTTTATAAGGACATAATAAAATAACCTTCCTATTAAAGTAAACCTAGGGGGAAATGATGAGTGTATATTGAATCTGTCTAACTACAGTGCAACTTGGGAAACAATGCAGTTTATAGGCAACAGATTATTTAAATTATGATGAAGTGATGGGCTTGAAGCCTGGCTTGGAATTTTGTAATTTTAGGGGCAAGGCCATTTTTTGGCCGTCAGTGTCACAAAAATGTTTATGGCACAAAGGCCATTGAGTGAAATCGTAGGATTTGGAGCTTACAAATAAAAAACTTGAATTGTTGATGAGAACAAACATGCAGGATATAAAAACATACACTATTCACTTTTTTAATATCATACTTTGAATAATAACTTATTATAACTAATATGGTTTTTCCACATAAAAATCAAATTATCATGTTTTAATCCTTGAAATTACATCTACTCCTCCCTCAAAATTTGTATAGATTCTGGAATTTGTTTCATTTCAGATGTTTAGGTGGGAGTGTTCACAAGTCGACACCAAACAGGCAAAGTTATTGACAGTTAAGTAACGTTAAGGCTAGCTAGCCAGAAGGCTCACATTACCTCAGTTAAACACAAAAACAATCACCTGCGCTAATGAGTACGACCTAAATAAAGAAATGTAGAGACTTATTTGTGCGCGGAGCAAGTAATTTTCGTTTTTTTTTCTTTTTCACCACAAACGCTGCCATGCCGAGTGACGTCAAACCTAACGTTACTTCTTGGAGCTCTCAAAAAGCGTTCAGGTGTATTCTTCCACTCGGAGGTCGGAACTTTCCCACTTCCCAATTGCTCATGAACGCACCTTCCAAAACAGCGAGGTTTGATTCAGTTGCACTAAATGGGTCGGCTATCTATCGATAACTAGCTAGCCTTCTTACCTGCATGTTGTCCGTTATTGTGTTGTTCTCAGTTGCAAACTACAAACAAACTTACAAACAAACAAACCGACTGCTGACTGCGATATTTTGACAGTAGCAGGAGCAAAAAGGCCATGGTGGCCGTAGGGTGTACCATGATTTTCATGCACACCCTTACCATGATTTTCGGGGCATCACGGCCAGAGCGAAGGGCAATGACGACCGTGGCCGCCGTGAAATTCCTACGCTGCTTGAAGCTCCTTTTTCATAAATAGTGAGGGTCGGGTGCCAGCTAAGTTGGGCACTTGACCAACACGAACAGACTTAGCATTGGGGGCCAAATGAGGCTCAGGTACATTTAATTATTAAAATATGTTTTAATTATTTTTATTAAACAGAACGATTTATTGGACATACAGTGCCAATTTAAAAAAAAAAAACATAATTACCACCAGATCTTTGTAGGTTTTGAGGTCTTTATTTTTGGGGTACATACTTTATTTTACTATCTAATATTTTTACTATCTAATATAAGAGTGTATGCATTTTGGCCAGGAGAGTAGGTAGCCAAGTCAAAACAATTTCAGCCAATTATATTTCATGGCTTTTCAAAGAGCTCACAAACTGTGTAATTCCAGTCACAATTGTCTACCAGTGTTAGTTATGAAGCCGAGCAGTTAAGGAAGCAAAACAGACCAAATAACAGTTTTTATAGTTTATAGTCTTTTAAAGATAGGGGTGACAGGCAATGTAGTAACAACCCTTGTAACTAGAGGAGACACAGGGAACGAGCACATCACAAGTGTTCTGGGCCCTGGAGGGCGTTTTATTAACAGAAACGGCGGAGGAGGTGGCGGGAACGTCAAAATGATAAGGCAAGCCAGTCTCCAGAGGTGCTTGTGTTGTCTCTGTGGTGGCCTCATGGTGACTGTTTTGGAGGAATGGGTCCTGGTGGTCGACGCTCAGACGGCCTGTGCATCCTTCCTCCCTGGCTGTTTTCCCTAGTTGGATCCTGTGTCGTTGGGGGCAGTGCAGCCTGAATGGCAGCTGGGAGTAGGCCTGCAGATGTGTCCCTTTTAGTTTCTGCAATCTTTTTCTGCTTCTCTTCCTGCCTCTGTCCAGACCTGCTCCTCTGGGGCGTTCAAACACCCACCCTGACAAGGACCTGATGGAAGGCAGCTGTGCTGGGAATGGGCTGGCCCTGCTATAGTCATGTGAAAAAGTAAGTACACCCCCTGGAAAGTTGTCTTTTTTTCAGATTCGGACACATAGATGTCTGAGCTAAATTCCAACCACGTTCATTGATAAAGTGAACCCAATTTAATGCATCACATGAAACACATTTAACTTTCAAACTATTTATGCAATTGAAATAAAAACAAACGCAATTTGCCTATGGGAATAATGTTAGTACACCCCTACCTTTACCATCACACAACATGGCTGCTATTAGAATCATTAAAACAGGTTAACATCATTAGAGAGTAATTTGGGATATCCCAACCTTCCTTAAGATTAGAAACCTGGTCTGGTTTGGTCTTAACCAAATGGGTGTGTGGTAACACATTATACCTAATCAAAAGACCTCGCCAAGGCCCTCAGAAGAAAGATTATGGATGACCGTGAGGAGTTCGAAAGAGGGGTTACAAAGCAATTTCCAATCAATTTAAAGTACATTATTCTACTGTACGATGGATCATCCACAAATCAAGAAATGTACAGACCAATGGTTATCTACGTAACACAGGTTGTCCAACCAAAATCAGCCTGAGAGCTGACCGAAAGATGCCCATAGAAGTCTTTAACAACCCCAGGGTAACTTCACAGGCCTCTCTTGCCACAATCAATGTAGAAGTGCATGAGTCAATTGTCAGAAAGATACTGCATAAACTTGGCCTACATGGTAGGTTGGTAAGTAAGAAGCCTCTGTCCTCGAAACAGAATGTCAAAACACTACTGACATTTGCCAAACAACACTAAAAATCAAGAGGACCGGAACAATGTGCTTTGGACAGATGAGTCAAAGGTGGAGTTGTATGCCGTAATGCCAAATGTCTTCTTTGGAAAAAACAGAACACTGCCTTTGAACCGAAGAACCTCATACCAACCGTATAGCTTTGAGGTTTCGCATTATGGTTTGTGGCTACATTGCTGCCTCAGGGCCTGGACAATTCTAAATTGTGAGACCATTTGTCAAGAAGCAGAAGTTGAAGCAATCATGGATCTTGCAACAGAAGGATTTTCCAAAACACACAAGCAGAGCTGCCACAATATGGCTAACGTCCAATCGAAATGATTTGGGAGGACTTGAAGCGGGCTGTGCATGCATGAAAGCCGTCAAACATGCCACAGTTGAAGCAGTACTGTAAAGAAGACTAGGAAAAAATTACCTACCTACCAATTGATGTAAGAGACTGATAGACAGTTACTACTTAAGTCATTGCTTCATAAAGTTATTTCAGCAAAAGGTGACAACACCATCTATTAAAGCTAAGGGTGTATTTTTTTTTTTTCTGCACCATGAAATTGCATTATTGTTGATTTTGTTCAGTGTCATTTGTTAAATTAGTTTAGCTTTATCTGTCAGCAGTGCAGAAGTGAAGATTACATGTCCACATATGTAAAACGAAAAAAAGACAACTTTCACAGGGGGTGCTTACCTTTACAAGAATGTACATGAGATATTTCAGTTATTTTCAATGAATTGGCACAGATTTCAAAACATGTTTTTGCTTTGCCATTATGGGGTATTTTGTGTAGATTGTGGCAAAAAAATGTCACAAATTATAAATGAAGTCTATAATACAACAAACTGTGAAGGGATCTGAATACTTTCATTTTTTTAAAGTTCAGCCAAAAGAGCTATCCATGTTTTGACTGATTTCATGTAACACGCATATTTCATTAGATTTTTCCCCCAACTTGTCAATATTTTAAAGTAAGCTTTTTGAAATACACACTCAATCCAAGGGCTATTATAGACACCAACATGCTTATTTATGTTTTGTTCGCCTATTCAGTAACTTTTCAGTTGTTTTTTCTCTGAAAAATTAATATCCATAGCACAGATTGAAAGAGGGATGGAGTGGCAGCATATTGATTTAAATCTTACCCAGATTTTGGTGTGGTTGTTTTCGATTGTGCATTGATCTTGTATGAGCCTTTATAATACATTTCCCCATCCAATGTAGAAGCAGGATGAACATATCACCACTTATCTGTGAGTCCACAAATCAAAAGGACTACTGTCATCTAACTACAAGAGTTAACACTCATGACACCATCACCAGCGATGCTTCTTTTGCACCATGTTGCTTCCCCCATGACTGAGTTTCTCCACTCAATGTCCATTCACCTATTATCAACTCCCATAACTGCTTTCTTTTGTCTTTACCCAGCGTTCCTTCACTCAGCCTCACTCAAGGGGGGCTCTGTTCTCGCTGACCACTGAACTGTATATTGAGAATGTTTATTGTAATAGTGTATGTTCCCTGTAGAGGAAGAGCACACCACAGATGCACCGGGCTAGTAGAGGAGGCGAACAATGGTTTTATTGTGAAAGATGGCCCAGTAAGTTAAGATATAATCTCCTCTCACTGTTTACGATGACAGGCTGGCCTGAATACAGGGCGCCAGGAGAATTTCACCAACTGGGCTAACTCACCTGCCCTTTCTCTGAAACTGTAGCCACTTTTACTGTATTGTTACTGGTGGTGAGTTTCTGTAAAGAGAAACTCCCATTTTTCTAAATGTGAAATTTTGACATTAGTAGTAAATGTAAGGTATATTGTGTCAGAATGGTGATTTATGACCCTAGTGGGTGGGGCTTCCAGATTGATGTGACAGGTGGGCGGGACATCCGGTTTGCTGGGCAGGACTTCCGGTGTGACGTATGGACTTTCTGTATGACGTGTGTTAGGGCAGGACTACCAGAATGACTACAGAATGTTCGGTGACTTTGTAATTTATGATTGCATTGATGTGTCCATGTTTGATGTTTTACAATGACTGATAAACACCCCGGACGAGTGTTATAACAGGTGGGATATGTTTGATGTTTAACAAATGGGTGTCTTAGGGTTCCGGAATGTTAAATTCCCAGGCAATAAATAAGTGTTGTGTCAGCGGCAAGATGTTTGGTGTGCAAAACAAAATGGCACCAGGGTCCAGCAATGCTCTAACCCCCTGGTATTTTATGTTCCGACAATTGGTGCAACAGATGTCATACAACCGGTATAAACGTCCATGTTTTACAATGGGGTTATAGCATGGTGTTTTTCCACAAGCATGGAATTATGTGTGGGAAACTTGTAAGATATAAAGAAGGGTTCTGGACTTACAATTTGGAGAGTTTCTGCCCATTTTTTATTTTAACAAGAGATGGGCCTTATGATCAGATCTGCCCTTGTAACCACTAGTACAAATTGTAGTATATGCAGGTTGGAAATCATCCCGTGTTTCACACAAGGTTTGTAGTCCAACGCAGCACTACAGTAAACATTGCATAAGCAATGCTATTATTTTGAAGGAACAAGCAATCCCTAGGCCGACCACACATTATGACTAGGTTGATTCAGTCATGGTTTGGGTTTAAAATGTAGTGAAAAACAATGATTCTGGTACATGTGTATGTATGAGCAATGGTAATTTTTGTAATAAATTTTTTTTTTTAAGTCAGCATTAACTTTTAAGTTGCATTATATGGCAAAACGTTACAAAGTTATCTGGAAGGTAGCGTATAAATTTGTATGAACAACGGTGAATTGCTGACAGGTAAAGATATATGATTTCAGGTAATCGTAGCTAGTCATCCGCCTCGCCATTTTTGAGGATCTCCCCGGTTTTTTCCAAGTACGCTCTTTTCAAACCCTCTCTACCCACATAAGCACCAGGGTTTGCGGGGTCGTAGTAAATACTTTTCATAACCTGTTCAGACATCGTAGAGCATTCGGGCAATAATGAGAAGTAATACATGTTTAACATCGTTTTTTTTTGAGTTTTCGAAATTACACCATCCAAGAAATTCAGAAAAGTTACACAAACATTCAGATTTCTGCTGGTTATAAAATCTGTAAACAATTTAGAAATACAATCTACATCCACAGCATCATTACTCAGCAATTTTATCACACAAACATCTGTTACATATGTAAACAAACAAAACAGATGCCCAATTTTAAAGTCTTTGTTGTCAACATTTGAAAATGTTAGAAGTTTATACATGAAGTTGTTTAGAGCCGTTGATTCAACACCGTTTGACAACAATTGCTGCCAATCATCAGGTGTGTTCCTGACCGTTTCCATATGCTTGTTCAGATTATTAAAACATTTTATACTGACATGGTCTCGGTTATTAAAAGGTCTACAACCATCAACACTGCTCTTGATAGAGTTGTGCATCAACTGTTTAATCGCTAAACCCACATAGGATTTGTTTATATACATGTAAACACGACAACTGAAGTTACCCATCCTTAGACAGCAGACTCTTTGCTTTCGTCGCATCAAGACGCCACTGCGTCGCATACTGCCTCCTCATTAAATTTATCCATGTATTCATCCCTGTTCTCACTCAGTCTCTGTGTGATGTTCGGCTCCAACTTGAGGTAATGCAGAAAGTTCTCAGCGGCCACGTGAACATCGGTAAGCGGTGCATGAAACACCGATGCGTTCAAAGCCTTGACCAACACATGATTCAGTCGCGGTGTTAAAACTGTCTCCACGATGTCATCATAATGGGTTTCAAAAAAATAATCAGGAGGATCGAGACAAGAATGTCTTCTCTGGCTCGTGTGGTCCACTTCACATCCGATGCATGCTTTGTAGAGAATAGCCCCAACAACGTTTTCCAGAATCATGCCCAATGTTGCTTTGATGATCTTTAAAACTTTTGGTGCAAGGTGTTTGTCCATTTTGTGATAACTCTTGTTAGCATTTGAAAGGTATGACAGATTAAGAGGACCTAGCTGATCACCAATCCGGTCAATCCAATGGTAGTTTCTTGTTGGGTGTGCCGGTGGAATCGAGCTGTCGGGGTCAGGGATTCGGTAGAAGGCCTCAGCGTTGTTACCCCAGGCGTCACACAGCCAGTCCTCAGCCTTGGGTTCTTCAATATCCGCTTGGTTGTAATCTTGAGAAATGTTTCGTAAACTCTTCCGACTGCTTGATAGTCACAGGCGGTATGTCTATTTTTATGCTGTGTTGAGGATGATGTTAGCTTAAGGCGGTGCTTCAGGGGCAGTCGAAACGTCCGCAGTCGCAGTAACAACCTAACCCCCTGACATTTTCCGGAAATAGTTCCAATCTAACAGAGTCATACTGCTTCATTCCCTCGACAACTTTAAACAGTACATCTACCGTATTATGGGTGCCCTGTTTTGGCCCTAAATAAATCACTTTTCGAAAGGTGTTCCATAAACTGGCATTAAAAACCACTTGATCAGTCACACCAGCCTTAAACTCTTGGCCTTCAGGTAATTCATAAAATGTAACCTCCGGTATCTCTGGGTTGAGAATGTATCCACCGATCCGACCGTTGTCCAACTTCCATTCCGTTGCCAACATATCCTGGTGCAGATGATTGATTCGGTTTAAACTCTGCATCGGTTTCTTTGGTGCTGCCATGTTGAATGCATCTCTGCTGTCCATTTGTAATTTCTTACCAAATCGCTGAGCAGCGGTTAAGTTGTTAGCATTCAACGGTGTTTCACCCAAAACCTTGATCGCCGCACAATCCGCCATGTTTTGTATTGTGTAGGTAAGTTTACTCAGACAATACTGAATGACCATCACAGGGGTCTGCGTGGTTTAAATACACAGACCACGGCAATCATCCCATAAAGCATGAAAAGTTAACACCCACCGGTTGTAGGACATCTGTTGTACTACTTGTCAGAAGATAAAACCCCGGGGGGGGGGGAGTTATAGAATATATGCTGCACCCTGGCACAACTTTTGTTGAACACCAAACATCTTGCCGCTGATATAACACTTATTTATTGCCTGGGAATTTATCATTCCGGAACCCTAAGACCCATTTGTTAAACATCAAACATAGCGCACCTGTTATAACACTCGTCCGGGGTGCTTATCAGTCGTTGTAAAACATCAAACATGGACACATCAATGCAATCATAAATCACAAAGTCACCGGACATGCATATGTCATTCCGGAAGTCCCGCACTAACACACGTCATACAGGAAGTCCATACGTCACACTGGAAGTCCCGCCCATCAAACCGGATGTCCCGCCCACCTGTCACATCAATTTGGAACCCCCGCCCCCCAGGGTCATAAATCACCAATCTGACACAATATACCCTACATTTACTACTGACATTGTTTTTCACTGACTGTAGACCATAATCATAATAAGACTCACCTTAATTAAGGCAAGTACATGTACACATACTTTGGTGAAAGTCCTACAGTAAAAAGAATAAAAAGACAATAAACAACACAAATTTAAAAAAAATATATTGATTCCAAATATATTCTGTAAAAATGTTACAGCGAAGGTACTAATAAACATAACTTTAAGGTAACTCAGGGACAGAAGAAAATCCAGTGAACTGTTTGCTCAGTATCTGGCAGAGTCAATTACACTCTTAACCTGTGTGAAAGAGTCTTAGAAATGGCCGTCTTTGACTGTTTGTCCAAAACCTAATCTTTCGGTATGATAATGACACCAAACACTCTGCAAAGATGAGTAAGACCTACTTGGAGAAGAAGACTGCTGATGGAACACTCATAGTACAAGATTGGCCACCTTGAGATCACCCAAATTTCACTATCATTCAAACTGTGTGGGATCCCACAGACATGGTCAAAATTATTATGGAAAAGAATTTACCACAGAATCTACCAAAGCAAATGGGTTTAGTTTTGCTCTCTAAGGGAGGCCACAAATATATTACCTTTTTTAAAAACGAAACATTTTTGTTAATTTTCATTGTGTTTACTTTAATGCCCATGAACAGGATTTACTCAAGTGTGCATCCTCTCAAAAAGAAAGGCTCAAAAAATGATTGTCAGCCCTTTTAATTGTTTGAATTATAAAATAACAGCACTGAGCCTTTTTCTAAAATGTTTTAACTTTAACAAACCTGTCTAGTGGGCATAAAAGATAACCTGACAAAATTATTATTATGCAGCTCAAACAGTTGTCTATTCATTCAGAGGGTTAAACTAATGCCTTTGCAGTTAACAGTTCGGTATAGAAATAACATGAGTATAACCATTTTGTTATTCATGTGGAAGACATACATTACAGTATTGAACTTGTTCTGTCCTCTGTTGCCTGTCAAATAAGGTGTGGCAAACATTTTAAGCTCTGTATACTGTAGCAAATAAATTTAATTCTAACAATATCAAACTAGTGTATCAACTCTGAAAGCTCAGCATATCAGAGTTGTTTTCTGTTGTTTTTGGGGCAGTTTGCAGTAATGAAAGTGCCACTACAGAAAACAGTATACATTGAGGTAGGGTCATAGTTTACAAATGTTGAAGAGCATAAACTTTAAGGAAAACAACATGGTGTTTCCCCAGGTCACACCAAGGTCCTTTGCACTGTGGGTGCACAGCCTTTTAATTTGTGATGGAGAGGTCTTGGAACAGACAGGTCTTCCCTATGAGTAAGAGTATCTCTGTCTTGTCAAGGTTTAGCTTGATATGGTGGGCCGACATCCAAACAGACATATGGAAATATGACGGAGCCAAGTGCATAGAGAGAAGAGGAGATTTCCTAAAGCACCCTGCGGGATAATAGTAGTGATAGCATCAGTGGGGCAGCGTATGTTGCTCAGACTAAAAAAGCTCTGAAACTACGCATTGCAGAACACAAGACTGCTATCTGCAACAAAAACACAGACTATGCTGTTGCGCATCATTGCATAGAAGCCAAACATGGCTCACCTTCCTCTTTGCGATTTGTGGCTATAGTCCACATTTCAAAAAGGGGTGGTGACATTGTACGCATATTGAAACACAGCAAGGCATTTTGGCAATACCCTATAGATACTATGAACCTGAGTGGACTAAATTATGATTTTTCATTGTGGACATTTTTAGGCTAGGTTTGTGAATGTTTTTTGTCATGATATGTATTTGTATACATGTTTGTATATAGTTATATGGATTTAATTCTGGGCGGGACGCTCTGTTTTCGTCTCCAAATAATACAGGTGTTGTCTCATTAGGCCGCTAGGCTATTAAACAGCAGTCCATATCCAATGGCCACATTACTCTGAGGAAGACGCCAGCTGGGCATCGAAACGTCAGTCACTTTTTGTTCATATATATACTATCATGGATTAAAAGGTCATCAAAGAGATTGAGTTCTGCCTGTTTTGTTGAGTGCTCCAACTACACCTTGCCACAAACTAGGCCATTTTGGTAATTTTCCATGGCAAGTACTTTTGTTTATTTTGTCATCGTTGTTGACCACCCCTCCTATCCTTTGTTTGCTGAGGCATGTAGCCCACCTGAACAGTAGTGATAGCGTGTAAATCTGACACAGGTCCTCTCCATGTTTCCTGGTTGGAGCAGCCTGCCAGGTAAGATGCAAACCAATAGTGTGCAGGGCCTGAGACCCACAGCCCTAAGAGGATGGAAAGGAGAATATGATGGTTCACGGCAATCAAGGTGATTGCGGATAGATCTAGGACGACGACAACAGAGAGAAAGGATCAGCTTGAGCAGTGTCCTGTGACCCAGAGGAGAGTGGTCTCGGTTGACTGACCAGTCTTGTAGCCTGATTGGTTAGCATGGATGTGATTGTTCTGAGAGAACTGGCGTTAATCAGAGAGTATTCTGGGAAAGGAAAGCAGAAAGGATACCGGTCTGTAGTTTTTAACATCAGAGGGGTTATCTTTTTGTATCTTGAGGGGGGAACAAATCCAGTCATCTTTAAGTCAGAGGGAACGCAAATTGTGGTGAGGGATGAGTTGATGAGGGAAGTAAGGAATGAAAGTAAGTCTCCAGTGATGGTCTGTAGAAGGGGGAATGGATGGGGCAAAAGGGGCAGGTTGCTGGGTCACCAGACATCGCTAGTTGCAAGATTCTTTCTGGATAGAGTGGGGAAAAAGAGGTTATTGCATAGTTTTGTGTGTGAGAGACCAGTGTACTCGATACAGAAGTTTAGTTTTCCTCCGTTTTTGCTCAGCTGCCTGCAGTCATGTTCTGTGAGCTCACAGTGAGTCACTTAAGCACGGAGCAACAAGGGAGAGCCAACTTGGCTGGGAGGAAAGTGGACTGTGAAAGTCATAGGATGTGGAGAAAAGGGCAGAATCAGGTAAAAAAAAAAGTGATTTAACAGATGGGAA
Source organism: Esox masquinongy (assembly GCA_016801175.1). NCBI lineage: Eukaryota > Metazoa > Chordata > Actinopteri > Esociformes > Esocidae > Esox > Esox masquinongy. Next base: position 93,789 of record JACXGI010000577.1, read on the forward strand.
GTATGATAGGATAGAAGACGATAGAATAGTATGGGAGAGAAAACGAAGATTGTGGCGGTGTTTGAGCTTATCAAGTTGTCAAGCTTATTTCAGAAATCTCCAAGGGCACCTAGTGGACGATGTAACAATTTTAAGCTTGAGTGGACAAGTGTCTTTGACAGCATGGAAATCAAAAGTGGACATGTACAGGGGAGTGAGAGGGAAGATGAGAAATGATTAGCTCTGTGCCACCACAACCACAATGACCAGGCACTCGATCATCGTACAGATGGATAAAAATGAAAAAACACAGATAAAGAGAAAACAACTGGCGTAGCTGTGTTTTCTGGGGTAATCCATGTCTCCGTCAGGGCCATAAAGTAAATGGCTGAAAGGCAGCATAGCCTGAAATGAGCTCTGCCTTTTTGATGCTGATTGACAGTTCCAAATGCACCAGGGGACCAGGAATACCACATGGACTATGTGAAACGTGGACACACTATTAGAAGGGTTACAGCTGTAGTGTTGGAGCATGTTCTAAAAACTACAGGGAGAGGATCAAACAGGGATAGAAAACAACAACAATTTGAATACAATTCAGCCTATGATTGCAATACTAGTACTACTTAAACTAGGTTAGGTCCCTCAAAGTTTTGACACAGCTGAACTGGGAGGCAGTGAATTTACCGCTGCGTCATTTGAAACACTTTTCAAGGCAGTTTTAAGTATGCTTCCAGAGGGAGTTTTCTAGTGCACAGCTTAGCTACTGTTTATTCAGTGATAGATGTTGAAAACCAGTAAATTAATTCACAGATATGCAAGGCAAGGCGTTGGCGTTTGTTTGGTTGGACCAATTCGGTTTTTTTCTCTATTTTCATCCATTCCTATCAGACACAAAGGAGCTGAAGACAAATGACTGGCTCTTATTGGCCCTGATGAATGGCATCTCACAGGATATGGGAAACAACACAGCCAACGTTATTCACATTGAAAAATGTGCTACTATTATACAGTTCCTTTCATAAATAAATCTCTGCCTTCAGACCTCGCTTGAACATTTCATCATTGATCCCCGCTGCTCTTAATTATCAAAGGTGCTTTTTACTCTGAACAGGGACAAATGTTGCTATTAGCAGTTAGATATGTGTAAGGCCCAATTGATTAAGTAATGTGCCACATAGCATGGCCTCTGGGCTCACTGGAGCATGGTGTATCACTACACTTTCTTCTCCTATCTTCTCTATTAGTCTTTCTTCCACTCTCTTACTTACTCTCATTGCTTTCTCTTTCACTCTCTCTCTTTCTCTCTCTCAAATCCTCTCACTAATACAACTTATATCCAGCCGCCTGTCCGACTGCTCCCAACAACAGCTTTGTGTTTCCTGTGTGTTTGCGATGAACTACTCTGCGATGTGAAGTGCAGAGTTCACTAATCCACACAAAAGTAGGGGAGGGAGGGATAGAGGGAGGGAGGAGGAAGTCATAGCTCAGCTCAGAGGGAGGGAGAAGAGGACTCCCCATCACAGCAATTTAATCTCCCAAATCAATCCCTGCAGACCCTGATAGCCTGATGGTCTGGCACCACACCCTGCCTGGGCAAGCTGCACATCCAGCTTCTTGTCTGGAGTTAGAGTGTTTTGTTTTTAAAACACAATCAGAAATGGCCCTATTTGAGGTACTGAAGATAATGTATTCTATTATCAGTTGTGCTGTTTTGTTGCATCGGTTCTCTGATTTCCTCTGATGACTCACCTTTTTGTAATGACACTGAACTTGATAGTGAAGCATTAAAAATGGTTAACTTTTGTTTGACTGTGTGACTATAGCTAGATTATACTGGGACGTTGAAAAATTGTGCGCATTCAACCATCTGCCAATTTCCATAGATAGTAATAGAATTTCTATAGATAGTAATACTGTCAACACATTTTCAACGAGATCTGTTTTCAACTAAATCTACAACTGCTTGCTAAGGTTAGGTTTAGGGTAACTGTTAAGGTTAAGGTTAGTAGATAGTTAAAATGTTACTGATAGTCAGTAGATAATCTGTAAAGCATCTACCAAACCACTTTTGTGACTCTTAAAATAAAGTGTTACCCTACAAACAATTCCAACATAGAGCAATAGCATTCAAATAATCCCTTTTCCAAAGCCTTAATACAAGGAGAAGGTGGCTAAAATCTATACAGTTACATATTGGGATACATATTTTGCACTAGTCTGCTTTACCTGCACCAACACTCCAGTATTTTTCCTTCATAGCTTGTTTTCCCTCTTTTTAAATAGTGAGCCAATTTGTTTCCAGCACTTTTATTTCCATGACTCATCAAAACATGTTCTCTCAAGGCTCTCTCTTGTCCCTCTGCTGGAAACATATAGTAAGCAATATGTTTGGAACATCACAGTATTGAATTGCAAAGCTCACCATATCGACAATTCCCAGCACTAAGGTTTAGAATGACAGATTTCATGATACAACATTAGTCATACCTCTGATTTTTATGATTCTCATGGTGTTATTATATTCTGCAGATACACTGGAGATGCACCTATAAACTCCCAACGCTTGAGGTATCTATCTTCCCCCTTCATTAATCATCACTCTATACCTCGGGGCTTACACAGTGTGTGTGTGTGTGTGTGTGTGTGTGTGTGTGTGTGTGTAAATGCATGAATATTTGTGTACCTCTGGGAATCTGTTTTACCTCTATCTCAGTCCATTTTCAGAAAGTGTGCATAAGACGTTCTTTTGTGTTACAATTACAGCAGAAATATGACTTTAATTATATGACAGAATTGAATTATATGACAATATAAAAAGCATTTGAATTTCTGTAGAAAGGTAATCAGAAATAACTTGAAATAATTTAACAATTCATCATCACCATGGAGGACATCCAATGTGTAACACATTTCAGAAAAAAAACATATTTATCAGGGAGCAGTATGTTTTCATCTTATTAAATTTCTAATGACTTATAATGTAATTATACTTTTAGATTTCATGGTGGGAGCTATGAAGGAGTTATCTATCTGTGTAACCACCAAAGACAGCCAAGCCATGGTAGTCCCTATGTGCTATATGTGTGTGTGCGCGTGTGTGTGTGTGTCTATGTGTGGGCCTGTGTACCTGCCTGCGAGTGTCTGTGTGGGTGCATATGAATGTATGTGCATTTTGCATGTTACGTTACTGTCCTATTCAACTATGAACAAATATAAAGTAATATTCTCGATTTAACCAGAAACATAATGCATAACAAATTAAAGGTTGTTGCATTGTTAAAAACTCTCAAATCCAAAATGATTTACCCTAAGCAATGACATTTATTTAAAATAACCTACTATTTAATTTGTGAGGCTAAGTGATATCACTGAGGTAATGCTGAAATTTGAGCTGGCAAATCTCTGACAGCCAGCATCTCCCTCAGCACTCAGTGAAGGAAGTGCTACTTGCTTCCGTTTGTTTGGAGATGAGTCTCTTCTCTCCACTCTCCTCTGTCTTTCTCTCTCCATCTGTGTTCTCCCTCTGTCTCTCTCACTCTCTGTCCCTGTCAAGGGAGTTCTTTTAATAGTAAGAAGGTGACAGTTACCCTCTCTCCTCATACAGGGTGGCAGGAAGCTACTGGTTTGTCCTGTTGAGTACTATCATTTTAAAATGGCACAACAGCTTTCATCTCACAGTGCCTGGCTTACTATCTGCCTACTTTTAAAAAATCACTACTTTCTAATGAGTTACAGTCATAGAAAAACCTAGAGTGCTGTCTCATCCAGCCGCAATATGATGCCCTTTCTATTGAGACAGTTTCTAAAATTTCCTCAAGAGTTTTTGTTCGAGGTAATGAATTAATTTAGGATACAGTCTGTCAAGTTAAGTACTAAATGGAGGATAATACCAGCCGAAGCAACTTCCATAGAAATAATTTATGGGGCCATAATGGAGAACATAATGGCTTCCTCAGTTGTGTAAAAAAAAAAAAATGAAATTGCAAACATAAAGGTCTAGGAGAGTTTTCTGTGTGGGAAAATGCATATAATGTATCTCATACAGTATGTGTAAGACAGAGTGGTTGAGTGGGTGATCTTTTGACCCATGTGCAGAATGTGTAGTTTTTCTATGCTAGCACTGGACATTGAGCTGATTTGATAACATACTGTTTGAGGTTTTGAGCAGCAGGCATTTAGATTGCGTTCGCGCACAAACCATTTACCCTCCTCCTCGCACACTTGACCTCCCTGTTCCCAAAACAATCTTCTGACTAACTGGATGCTGCCTATTCACTTCCCCAGTTGTTCCCTCCCATACTGCTAAATAGTCTCTTAGCTGAAGTGATAATTGCATTCCACAATGGGTCCTTGCTGAGACAACACACAGCCAAGCTGAACCACTGCCCATTTATTCCAATGGAGTGTGTTCTTTAGTGGAAATGAGACAAAAACAATATGACAAACTCTATCGTTACACTTCCTTTTGACGTCTACTGTGAGCTAAGAGGCTATTTTTTCATGTCCTCTAACTCACGCGGTCAAAAACAAAGTGCTTCGGAACTGCAAAACTAGTGGCAACTGAGCTGCCACTAAGTTAACTGAGACAAAACCTTACATTTGCTGGAGTAGTGGAATGAGATGTTTTGAAATATTCTGTGGTACCCTTTCGGATGGTCGAATTCTTGTAGTAAACACTAGGACATGCAATATTTCTACATGCTTCAGCTTAAATTTAACTGTCTTTTATTGATCTTTGCTTGGTTGTTACAACTGAGGGAGAAAGGAGATGTTCCAAAATCATGAAGATCTCCCAGCCAGAAGTCAATTTTAATTCACAACAGAATATATGTTTAGCTGTTTGTACATTTTCTATGAAATTCCAGTTAAACGTACCATATTGAGGTTCCACTTCTGCCAGTTCCAGTGTTATACCTTCAATGTTTCCTCCTGTTTCTTGTCTGTCTAAATAAAGAATTTCAAAATGGAAAAAATAACACATTTAAGCTGTGAAGACTGTTTATTAAAAACTTTGGATGTTTAAACACCAAGAGAGACAGACAGCACTAGCCACTTAACAGCAGCCACGAGTCAATGACTCTGAATGCACACATTTTTAAAGTGATGGGTCGTTCACGTACTGTACAAACAGCTTTGTGAACAGCTCTTTTGGGCAGAAACTGAATCGTAATGGTGAAAGCTGTATGTGGCTCCCTGGCTTGCAGACCTTTTTTAGCTATCAACAATTACCTGCAGATAAGTTACAAAATAATTCACCATCGACAGTGTTTCCTCACTGCAATAACAATTCACAGTAGGGAGAGTGAATCATTATGGTTCAAACACATTTTACCAGTCACGCTATGTGAGTTTCATTGTACGTTACCTGGGTCATTGATAGATGAATAAAGAGGAATTATTCAAAGATATAAACTACATTGGTTCAACTTTTGCCTGTGGATCAGTCCTCGGAATATGGTTTTGCTTGACTCTGAATCAATATTCTACAAAGATATAGTACATACGAATGTATGCATTTCAGGAGAACAATCGCAGCCAAATGCCTGGCTGTTATTAAAGCATCTGGTGGGGATTAGTTTTTTTAAATGTACTTGATGGCATATGCTGATGCACTCACGTGTCTGGCTTAGCTATGGTGTTATGCAATGCGGAAAATGGCCCATGCCATTAAAAAGTTCAAAAGCAGGTATAGCATTAAAAATGTGTGTTGATGGGTCATTAAAACACATTGACAGCCCAGTAACTTTTACTCTAGTTTTTTATCTTATTTTTTGTGGATTTCTATTTCGTACTTGTTGAATCATTTTCTGATTTCTCTGGAATTATTTCTATCGTTATAATTTTGAATATTTCTGGCACGTTTATGACAACTGTCTAATACACTTTCACTTACTTTACCAAGTGCCTTGGACTGGGCCAATCCATATTATTGTTTTTCTATAACACACCGTAAGTACCCTTTAAAAGACAAAACATCAGTGAGCAGTTAGCTTAGTGTACTACTTTAGGAGTATCCGAACCACAGGCAAGGACTACCGTCCTTACAGTAAGTCCTCTGATGATATTCGGTAAAAAGCTATCTCATACAAACACACAATGAGGTGTAATGATGTGGCTCTACAACATGCTCATATTAGGCTCTCTCACACGGATGCAGTGGTTTCCACTACATTATATCCAGAGTTTTTGTTTACATGTTAATGAAGTGGTCAGATATTGGTTGTTAGAATACTCAAGTGTTGTAGCTCTAATAGAATGGACCTCTTTCATCCATTTTGGTAGGCTGTTTTGTTGTTTCCTTTGAGGCTGTTGCTATCGGTCACTTCACAGGCTTAGCAAGCGTCTAATTTAGTCTCTCAACACGAGGAAACGCCTGTGGGACTAGCTCGTATAGTTCGCTCTATGCTAATAGCCATGGTCTCGGAACTGCAGGCCAATTTGTCAACTTCTCTGACTATCGTTGCCATACAGATCTGAGACCAGGCTAGTGGCTGGTCTAATGTAGTTAAACCAATGTATGGACTCTAATATACTGTAGCATGCTTATAGCCATGCCATCAGCGACAGAGCTGTTATGAGCTGAGGTGTACGTGATGAGGGCTTGTCGTCTGCTGCTTACTCATGCTGAAGCCGAGAGACCGAATGAAAACACTACAATAAGTTTGCAGTGGCCTGTTTTGTTTGTTTGTGTTTGTGCTAGGATGAATATGCTGTCATGAGACAGACAGACTGAGTAGGGTTATTCTTTCACAGTCAAATCCCTTCTTGCCTCTTTGCTATTGTCTGTGAACACAGCTAGCAACGAGCAGCTTCAGCCTCGTAGATAGATTATATGGAAATTGCTCTCTGGCTGTGGAGGGATTGCTGACTGAAGCTGTAATGCTGAGAGGCTTTGGGATAAGGGACATTTAAAAAGCTGGCAATTGTCATAATGACAACTGAGAGAAGAATCCTTCCACTGTGTACCATTTGGTAAAGTAGGCTGTATAAAAATGTACTGTATGTCCAAAGCATGTGAATTATGCCCACATCAAATAGTGAAGCTACACAACATGGACATCTACAATAGGATCAGAAATCCCACAAGGACAGGCATTTGATGAAATAATGTACAGGATAATGTCCATTTGAAACAGCAATAGTACGTGTTTTAAAATGTTGTTATTGTGCAGAATGGTACTGAACTGTTTTTAATTTTTGTTCTGTCTTAGAACAATATTGGGAACTATTGCCAGTTCTACTCTTGTATAAGACTTTTCACTATCAATCTTCAGTGTTGTGACAACCATGGCAGGCCTGATATACTCAAGACTGCAGAAGTTAAGTGTGTGTGTGTGTGTGCGTGCGTGCGTGCGTGTGCAGGTTTTATTATCCTGGTAGGAACCCAAAATCTGATAGGATAGTAAAACAAGGAAAATCTGACCTTGTCATTTTGCCAGACCCTATGAGAAAAAAGGTGATTTTTGTTTTAGGAAAGTTCCCTTTGAGGTTAGGTTTTTGAGGTTTGAATTAGATATTAGAGAATATAGGATTTTGAATGGGAATAATGTTTGGGGCCCCTACAAGGATGGCAAAATGTGAAATCTGTATGTGCATGCGTGTGTGTTTGTCATGAGCAATACGCTGTGCTGTTTCCAGCTGCAAAACCTTTCCCCATGCTCTCCACTCCTGCACCTGAGAGAGGAGAAACTTCAATATTGACCTATATCTCCTTGAGAATAATTTGGCTGCTATTTCCGTCCTGGCTTAAGTATGCTCTGTTTGGTGTGATGGCTGAATCCACTGCTGTATTTGACATTTTAACGAATGTTCCTTGCTCCAGGCTATGGTGGCCAACAAGGGCCAAACATCCCCTGAGTACCACCTGGGTAATAAGTACATATGGAGGAAAAGCACTGCCATCGTTTCCTACGTTTCACAGGAATATTTGCTTGAGAAGTCAGTGTGTTCTGTAACATGGCTAGGCCTAGGGCTTATTGACGAAGACGCCGAGAGCATAATAGTCCCAGTCTGGTCTGAAATAGGAGAGAAGGTAGAGAGTGGACAGGAGGAGCAGCAACAGTAGTGCTAAATAGGAAAGGCAACAGTGTTCTTTCTTGCTTTGTGTATTATGATCTATTCAGCCTTCTGACTGGAGGTCCTGTTTAAAAGCGTCATTGATTTTGAGTCCTATTCGAGAGCCAAGTGCACTATACTGCCCAGTGTGCCAGGCGTCTGAACCAGACTTTTCTCACGGGTGAGAGTTTGTGAAGAGCTACTTTGTGATCACTTCACTCCTCTTGTTCCTCACTCTCTCCCCTCTTTTATCGTCTTTGTCTTTCTCTCTCTCTCTCTCTCTCTCCCTCTCTCTCATTTTACATTCTGCCGTGCAGCACCTGTCTTGTCACTTGTGCTATAGCGAGTGTAGAGGCTGCATTTTGAGTGAAATCCTTTGATGTCCTTTACATCTAATGTGTTCAATAACACGGAGTGAATGTGACACAATCTGTAACACAGTGGGTGAGTGGGATACATGATAACTCTATCCCATCAGGACGTGGATATCACATTTCTGGACTAGTTTGGCCCTCAAATGTTTGATGAGGAGCCGTAGCCTTGTATAGGGAAAGAGAGAGGGGCTTAGAAGGATGAAGAGACAGATGTTGAGAGAAGTCAGACACGTGCATGTCAACAGAAAGAGAATGAGATGAGAGAATGAGATGGAGTGAGAGATTTGAAAAAATATAGTGACACCAAGTGCAGAGAGAGAGAGAGCGAGAGAGAGAGAAAATCAGAGAGACAGAAAGAAGGAAAGACAGAGGGAGGGAGGGATGGAGGGGTGCAGTGATTACATGGCACTGAGGTAGCATGAGGATTTGGAATGGCCCAGATAAAGTAATCTATGATTAACTGGGGCGCGGGTTGTACAGCAGTCTCACTCCCCCGCCAACAGCTGTACTCAGTGCCC